>JAJGRW010000916.1:264009-311001 GCA_025461045.1 Carex parvula
AGTTTGAAAAGTATTTTTTTCTCTTAAAAAGTTTGAGTAATAAATTTTCTACAACATAATTCTTAATTTTTATTAAAGAGCTCTTATACATCCGAACATTTTTTTAGATGTTATTTTTAAAAATTAAATCTGCATCTCTCCGAAAAGAGACAAAAACTTGTACCACTATACTAAGCTCACAGTTCTCGTTTTCTGCATCATTATATTCGACAAAAAACTTTACCAGTATACAAGTAGTATAAATAATCAAAGATTCCATTTTTCTTTCAAACACAACTATTATATATACATATTTCTACATTATCATTTTATAGGTCCATAGACTTGAACCCATAGGAAATATATCGAGTCCATCCTTAAATCTCTATTTTTGGATGTGTTCAGTATCTAATTATTTTAATAGAAATGTGTACATGTAATACTTTAGTTTTTTTTATTAAACATTAAGTTAGTTGCTTTTGATATATAATAGTAAAAGATTATCAGATGACTATGTATTTAAAAAAAAGTAGTTATTTCTAACAAAATTATTTTGATTGCAAACATTTAGCTAGTTATTTCTGTTTAACATTTTTTTGGTCCCGTTTAGCAATTCTCAAGATGTTCTCAACGAAAGTACAACGATGAATTGATTATTGTCCATATGACTTTTGTACAATTACCAGATGCCTTAAGATTTGTACCTAAATTTCTTAAAAAAATATATATAAAATGTTAAAAAAGCCGAGTGTTTACAAAAATAATATTTTTGTAAAGTAACTCATTCAATTTTTATAAAAATATAAATTATACAATCACATTTTTTTATGATTATATGCTAGAAGTAACTTGTTTTGTGTTAAATCTAATTATCTAAATATTAAAAAATACAACATATTTTTTTTTAAACTTTAATTAAATATGCCTAGAAAGAGACGCTTACGATGGAAACTCTCATAATTCTCTTCTTACAGTTGATTTGGAGTCTCTTTTAGGTAAAGTTAGCATTTTTCCTCTAATTCCCAAAAAGAGAAACATTGAACGATGATCATTTTTTGTTCTTTTACTTCCCGTACAAAAAAGCTATTAAAAGATAAAAATAATATATAAAAGATCATAATTCCCAAGTCTTTTTTTACCGTCCTTTCTCTTCTAGAGAGAAAAATATATTCCTCTTTCCCTCCTCTCACATGTGATCCAGCCAAAGGAAAAATAGCGAATGATCTCTCATTCCCTTTGACAAATCAGTTAAAAAAGCAAAAACAAAAAGAACAAATTAAAGAGAATCCAACAAAATTTTTAATATTATGTGTACTTAATCCTTAATGAAGGGTTACAGTAAAATGAATAGTACCTATGACATGTGGGTCCCATTTTTTATTGTGATCTTGGATTGGCACGGAAGAGAGGGTGGGGATTCAACTTTGACAACAATTTACTAAGGTTTCCTATGTAGAAGCACATTGATCGTAACAAAATTTCTTTAATTGCTGCCATACCTCTTTTTTTTTAAAGTTTGATCGTAATAAAATTTGTTCTATTTGCCAGGACTTTCTATATATTTAATTTTCTAAGTGTTATTTTTCATTTGCGCATCTTTTATAGTAGAAACTAGAAATTAAATATAAAAAAAAACAACTGTAAAAGTACGTTTAACATGCGACAAGGAGACTTTTTGCCCTTTCATTTTCGACCTATAAAATTATATAAATTTATCTTTCATAAATACAACATAATTGAAACTATTATTTATACATCATTCAAATTTAATAGACTCAGGAACAAACGGTTCGGTTCTCTGATTTTCAAAGTCCAATAGTCTATCCAAATAGTTAGATATTCAATCTATATTAAAATGTGCATAGAGACCAAATTTTACATTTTTTAGAATTTTTTTACTATTTATTAAGCTGGTTTGAAAACCGCTGATTTTATTAAACTTATGCACCATTGAAAAACACCGGTTTTCAAACTAGCTTAATAAATAGTAAAAAAATTCTAAAAAAAATGTAAAATTTGGTCTCCAAGCATATTTTAATATAGATTGAATATCTAACGGTTTGGATCGACTGTTTGAACTTTAAAAATCAGAGAACCGAACCGTTTGTTCCTGAGTCTAGAAACAAACATTTGTATATTAGCCATTCTCTCTCTCTCTCTCTCTCTATATATATATATATATATATATATATAGAGGAGGGATCTAGTTATCACAATTTTGAGTTACAACAAAGTTACCACAACCATTTTCTACATTTTCAAATTCCAAATCGTCGATCCAAACCGTTCAACATGATCTCCACAATAAAATGTGCTTCCAGATCAAATTTTACATTTTTTTGAATTTTTTTACTATTTATTAAGTATTTTACAAAAACTAGTCAAATTCAGACCATTGAATTTTGTACCCATCTTAATAAATAGTAAAAAAATTCAAAAAAATATAAAATTTGATCTGGAAGCACATTTATTGTGGAGATCATGTTGAACGGTTTGGATCGACGATTTGGAATTTGAAAATGTAGAAAATGGTTGTGGTAACTTTGTTGTAACTCAAAATTGTGGTAACTAGATCCCTCGTCATATATATATATATTTGGGCTACGGTGCTTCGCGAAGTAAATCGAGTATTTTACTTCACACTCATATTTTGCGATTTCAAAGTTTAAAATGTCGATCTGAACCGTTCAAGTTGATCTCCATATTAAATTGTGGTTGGAGACCAAATTTTACATATTTTGGAAATTTTTTACTATTTCTTTAGAATTTTTTAAAATTGTTGTTTTTGATGGTCCAGGATTTTTTGAAAAATAGCGATTTTCAAAAATTCTGCAAAAATAGTAAACAATTTAAAAAAAAATGTAATTTGGTCTCCAAGCACAATTTAATATGAAGATCAACTTGAACGGTTCGGATCAACGTTTGGAAGTTTCAAATTGAAGATATAGACGTGAAGTAAAACACTCGTTTTACTTCGCAAAGTACCGTAGCCCAACTATATATATATATATATATATATATATATATATATATATATATATATATATATATATATATATGCATATATGCATAACTGGAAATTGTTCACATGACAACTTAGAGATAGTTTTTTCTATTCTTATTGAGTACTTTTAATTTAATTGTGATGTAATATAATAAAATGAGATGGGACCATATAAATAACTTTTCTTTTCTAATACAAATGTTAGTGTCGTAAGTGTGATGGTGTGTGAATCATGAAAATACTTTTAATTTTTTTTTTTGTAGTATTTGAGCCTTGTGGGCCATTTGATATGTGAATTTTGAAAATACTATATGTGTATGTGTGATGGTGTGTCAATATTTTAGAAACAATATAATATTATTTATTTTTAAAAAGTTGGTGAATCTAATAAGAAAATTTTTGAAAGTCCGTTTATGCATAGAGGTCGAACTAATAGGCCGGTTTTGGGATCAAGAAGTCGCGAACAAAATTAATTACATCTTACCGGCCCATGCCTTTGCTTGCTCAGCCACTTTAATAGTCGTGCAGATTTTAATTAGACAGTCCAGATCCAATCATAAATATTCTGTTACCTTAGGTGATACGAATTCATGAAACACTTGGATCGAACCATCAATGTGCATGTTGGGGTGTCCTATATTTTGACTCCAACCATGGTTAGAGAGGCAAGTTCTTAATCCAGAACAAATCAACTATATATAAATATACATTACATGCAGCTATATATACTTAATTAGACGAAGAGTTCTATGAAAATACAACTCAAACTATTTCAATTGATATCTTTTTTTAAAAAAGTTTCAATTGATTTTCCATACATTACGGCTACATTTGGAATTTCCATACAAGAAACAGAAGATAAAAAAATTCAAACACAAACACAATTAACAATTATAATTATAACAACTAACGAATGCTCTCCAAGCCAAAAGGAAAGATGACATAATTATTTCCAGGTCTCTGATGAAATTATTAAATTCAAAACCTTTATTTACTTGTCATGTTGATGAAATTCAGTTTAATTATAGGCACAAAAAATTACCAAATAAAATTCGAACCCACATATTTTCAGGTCCGGTACAGTAATGCAAACTGTCCTGAATCTGGAAATAAGAAAATATCAAAAATCTAGAACTCAAATCAAACACAGAACAAACCACACCTAAGATTCCTGAACCAAGCACACTATCATCATTTCATATAATATATAGTTATAATGCTCATCAGTCCACATAAAAATAAATAAATAAACAACAAATTTATAACATCTAAAACCAAACAACTACATGCATAAATTTACAATAAATATAACCAATAACCTTTTGTACATAAACCCACCAAATTGCCCTCTCAGAGTACTAGTACCCAAATTAAAAAAAAGGAGACAGCAAAATGTCATCTTACTAATTAATTTTGCTCCAAGAGGAGAACTTGCTTCCGGGAGCGGTGGCAGAAGCGGTCAAAACAACGCGACAGATTTGGCCAGTCGGAATCAGAGGCGGCAAAATCTTCAAGCCAATTCTGTAAGATCACTTCTTGATCCTCACTTGGAAGGCCACTAATCAGCTCTTCTAGTGCATGTTCAGTTTCATACCTATCAGGCCCGGAAACAGCCGGAGAAGTGACACCATTGCTTGCGTAACAGAGCACGGGTAACCAAAGGGCCAGGATGCCAAATTGGACTTCACGTGCAGAGTACCAGTCACCACGCTCTAGCTCCCGAATTAATATAACTGAAAAAAGCAATTTATTGAAAATCTTTAGCAAATTCTATCGGTAACATAATATCGAGAAAAAACTTTCCTAACGGATCGACATGCATGTGCCTGAATCTGATTGGAAAACTTCAGTTTGCATTTACATGTTGATATATAATTGGTACAAATGGGATGCAAGTACAACAAAATTAAAATGACACTTTTATGGCATGCAAAAGTTCCAGTGAACAAAACAACAAAGCTTATGCAATAAATTATTACAAATTTTTACACAGACATGCAGCGATTTACTGCAATATACAAAACATCAGTATTATTTTACCATTTCTAAAAGGCTCCTTTTGAAAGAACTATTTTGCATGTAAAGATCAGTGGATGCGAAACTTTGCTCCAAATTAAAGTTGGAGAATTCCAACGTGCGCCAATCTTTTATGGTATTAATCGTTTGATATTTTGAAAAATATTGTTCAAACTAAGAAAACTAAATTTATAGATTGATTCTCAATCATTTAGATCTAATATGTATCAAATTTGATTCAATTTTATCATCCACCAAAAAAGCGGTTAAAACTCAGCAATTCAAAATTTTAATTGTTTAATAGAAGGCTAAACGACTTCTAAATTAGAACAGACTTGATACACACCATGTTTAGATGACATCTATAATTTATTTATTTTAAGTTTGCACAATTTTTTTTAAATATAAATTAAATGTACCATAAAGTTAGCTATGCTAGAATTATCCAAAATTTATGTCATAACTATCATTTTGCATGTAAATATGTAATACCTGTTATCTTCACGATAGGCGCCTGAACTCGTGGATGAGCAGTCAGCACAAGCGAAGCTAAGCCCGATGCAAAAGCCCATCGCACAATACCCTCAGAAGCACCTGCACAATCACACAACTTTCTGGTGATCCACAACAATTCATGTGCCAGCTTCTCTGCCTCGCCCCACTCAAACACTCCAATTCCTGGCCCCGTAATTGTAGCATGTCTCTGAGGCTTGTAACTTCGCTGCCAACCATTTGCCTCAAAAGTCGGTATTAAGCCATTGAGGCAGAGACGAAATCCCTCGTAGAGGCAGCGGGGACCAGGAGGGAGAAGGTGAAGAACTTTTGTGTGCCAATCGGGGGATGATGAGAAAATTGAGCGGTCAGGAGAGTGGAGGGAGCGGCGAAGGAGGTCACTTGTTCGGGAGAAGGCAGCTCCGAGAGAAGAACGACTCACTTGGAGGAGCGATGGATGACCATGCTGGATGTTCTCAGAGAGGATGCGATCTGCTGTTGCAAGAACATATTCGTACTTGCGAGATGTGGCAGGTATCTCATTCATGGTTTCTAATACCTGGACATTAACAAAAGGAAATATTTAATACAACATGCATGTTCATTCAATTATAGTATTGGTAAAAACCAGATTCACTGTGTTGGTTAATTAGTGCTAATTATAAAGAGGGATTACATGAGAAAGGGTTCTCCCAATGGTGGTGCTATTTGCTGAAAACAAATCCATCTCATTCACTGCTCCCTGCGTGCTATGCACCACGAGTGCCGACGAAGAAGCCTGCTCCTTGGGGCTGATCAAAGCCTCCATATTAAACCCGTGCAAGCCCGAATTATTCCTTGGTGAAGGGAACGCATTGGTCAGAGACCGGAGCACCCAGACATTGGCCCAGATTGTCAGCATAAGGACATGCCTAACATGGTCCATGGCTCTCCAGTTCTCGCCTTCTCCCGGTGTTGTATCCTCTGATGTTGCCACAGATATCAACATCTTAGATGCCTTATTCAGTGATGAATTGAATATCGAGCTCAGCATGCTTGATGTCGGCCTCGGCATGACAATTAGTCTCCTGTCCATGGCCGTAGGCACCATGGAGGTAGACGAGGTTCTATAATCTCTTTTCTCCATATTGTGTGTTTGAGAGAGAGAGGGGAAGGAGGGAAAGTTTGTTAATTAATTTTATTATAAAGGGTTTAGAGGCGGTAGAAGAAAACTTGGAAGAATAGAAAAGGGAAAAGTGAGGAGGAAGAAGACAAAGAGTATAGGTTGGAGGCATTGAATAGCTTTGGCAGTGCACCATCGGGTGCATCACTAGGCAGTGCGGTGGCTGTGTTTAAGCAATGAAACGTATGCTTGGTCACAGAAACCAGCAAATGTGAAATGCGTCTCCTGAGAAGGTTCGGTTCGTCTACAACGGTACGGACGAAATTTTGTTCTAGACATAGATTGGCAACCGTCCGATAAAATACATTGGGTATGGTTTCTATTGAAAGAATTGAAGCGGATCCGCACCATGTTTATCAAGGCGGTTGTCCAGAAAAGACGACCGAAATTTTATTAATAGAAATAATAATAAATTAATGTCGACATAGAATAAAGAATTGGTCAGATTTTCAAATCTAACAAAGACGTTATGGTTAGTAACGTCCTGGGGACGTTATCAACGGTAACGGCCCGATAACATCGCCTAATTACTCACTAATTACCCACCAGGGTTCGAAACACTCTGGCCGTTGGGAACGATAACGGCCACAGAGAAAAAAAAAGAAAAGATAGGGACGTCAGCAAAGATGACGGCCAGCACCGAAAAAAAAAAAAAAATTTGGACCGTTGCTAAAGATAACGGCCAAATTAATTTTACAGATCTCATACAATCTTTACATCTCCGATAGGCGACAATAATTTCTGTTCTGGCCTTCTGACTTTTGAGAATCCAATTCCTTTCCCAAATATTCTTCGTTGATTCTCGTCATTTTAGAAACAAAATATTTGTATAGGATCATCAATTTTTATTAAAAATATAAATTTACAAAATCCCAATTAGGCAAATTCCTTTCCCTGTGTTTTTTTAGGCAAATCCCAATCAGGCAAATTCCCGTGATTTTTATTTTTACCCAAAAAAAAATATATTTTAATATAAATAACCACGTTTTTAAAAGAATTTTATTTCTACCCAAACCGCAAATAATATTTGCGGTTTGAATTAACAATTCAAACAGCAATGAATATATGCGGCTTGAATTGTGAATTCAAACCGCGTATATTATTTGCGGCTTGAATTGTTAATTCAAGCCGCAAATAATATATGCGGTTTGAATCGCATTTATAAAAATCGGTTAACCAATCACCATTTCATTTATTATTTTATTAAATGGTAATTTTTCACCGATAACCCTAGAAATTTATTCACCGATAACCCTAAAGTTATTTTTATTACAAAGAATTATATTATAAAAACTTATTAATAATATAAAATTTCATTTATTATTTTATTAAATGGTAATTTTTCACCGATAACCCTAAAATTTATTCACCGATAATCCTAAAGTTATTTTTATTACAAAGAATTATATTATAAAAACTTATCAATAATATAAAATTATAATATAATTCTTTAATAAAAATAACTTTAGGGTTATCGGTGAATAAATTTCTAGGGTTATCGGTGAAAAATTACCATTTACTAAAATAATAAATGAAATTTTATATTATTGATAAGTTTTATAATATAATTCTTTTTAATAAAAATAACTTTAGGGTTATCGGTGAATAAATTTCTAGAGTTATCAGTGAAAAATTACCATTTAATAAAATAATAAATGAAATTTTATATTATTGATAAGTTTTTATAATATAATTCTTTGTAATAAAATAACTTTAGAGTTATCGGTGAATAAATTTCTAGGGTTATCGGTGAAAAATTACCATTTAATAAAATAATAAATGAAATTTT
Organism: Carex parvula; assembly: GCA_025461045.1. NCBI lineage: Eukaryota > Viridiplantae > Streptophyta > Magnoliopsida > Poales > Cyperaceae > Carex > Carex parvula. The sequence goes on from JAJGRW010000916.1 coordinate 272,452, forward strand.
ATATTATTGATAAGTTTTTATAATATAATTCTTTGTAATAAAATAACTTTAGGGTTATCGGTGAATAAATTTCTAGGGTTATCGGTGAAAAATTACCATTTAATAAAATAATAAATGAAATTTTATATTATTGATAAGTTTTTATAATATAATTCTTTGTAATAAAAATAACTTTAGGGTTATCGGTGAATAAACTTCTAGGGTTATCGGTGAAAAATTACCATTTAATAAAATAATAAATGAAATTTTATATTATTGATAAGTTTTTATAATATAATTCTTTGTAATAAAAATAACTTTAGGGTTATCGGTGAATAAACTTCTAGGGTTATCGGTGAAAAATTACCATTTAATAAAATAATAAATGAAATTTTATATTATTGATAAGTTTTTATAATATAATTCTTTGTAATAAAAATAACTTTAGGGTTATCGGTGAATAAACTTCTAGGGTTATCGGTGAAAATTACCATTTAATAAAATAATAAATGAAATTTTATATTATTGATAAGTTTTTATAATATAATTCTTTGTAATAAAAATAACTTTAGGGTTATCGGTGAATAAACTTCTAGGGTTATCGGTGAAAAATTACCATTTAATAAAATAATAAATGAAATTTTATATTATTGATAAGTTTTTATAATATAATTCTTTGTAATAAAAATAACTTTAGGGTTATCGGTGAATAAACTTCTAGGGTTATCGGTGAAAAATTACCATTTAATAAAATAATAAATGAAATTTTATATTATTGATAAGTTTTTATAATATAATTCTTTGTAATAAAAATAACTTTAGGGTTATCGGTGAATAATTTCTAGAGTTATCGGTGAAAATTACCATTTAATAAAATAATAAATGAAATGGTGATTGGTTAACCGATTTTTATAAATGCGATTCAAACCGCATATATTATTTGCGGCTTGAATTGTTAATTCAAGCCGCAAATAATATATGCGGTTTGAATTCACAATTCAAGCCGCATATATTCCTTGCGGTTTGAATTGTTAATTCAAACCGCAAATATTATTTGCGGTTTGGGTAGAAATAAAATTCTTTTAAAAATGTGGTTATTTATATTAAAATATTTTCTTTTGGTAAAAATAAAAATCACGGGGCAAATTCCTATACAAATATTTTGTTTCTAAAATGACGAGAATCAACGAAGAATATTTGGGAAAGGAATTGGATTCTCAAAAGTCGGAAGGCCAGAACAGAAATTATTGTCGCCTATCGGAGATGTAAAGATTGTATGAGATCTGTAAAAGCTTAATTCGGCCGTTATCTTTAGCAACGGTTCAAATTTTTTTTTTTTTTTTCTGTTCTGGCCGTCATCTTTGCTAACGTCCCTATCTTTTTTTTTTTTTTCTCCGTGGCCGTTATCGTTCCCAACGGCCCGAGTGTTTCGAACCCTGGTGGGTAATTAGTGAGTAATTAGGCGATGTTATCGGGCCGTTACCGTTGATAACGTCCTCAGGACGTTACTAACAATAACGTCTTTGTTAGATTTAAAAATCTGACCAATTTTTTATTCTATGTCGACATTAATTTATTATTATTTCTATTAATAAAAATTTCAGGAAAAGACGACAGCAGCAGCAAGGCTTTTTCACTTCTTTTCCTCTGAGGTAACATAATATTTCTGTTTGGATCACAGCCATCCGATCGGAATCCGGGACAATCCGGCTGAGGTGGAACACATGGACCTGCTTTAATAGTCGTGCGGATTCTGATAAGACGATCCAGATCCAAACAGAAATATTTTGTTACCTTAGGTGAACGAATTCGGCTTTGTCACTTCTTTGGAAAAGGAAAAAAAGAGTATGTATTCTCTATCGCCGTATAAGTCGGAAAAATTGAAAAGAAAAATGCAGGGCAGAAAATCAGCAATCCTTGTTTTGTTCTAAGATTGTTTCTCTGAGGGTGTCATTAAATTAAATTTTTTAATTTTATTCGCACCGATAAGCTAACGAAAAAATACTTATTCATATTTGTCTTTTTTTTTTTCGGTACAGATTGAATTAAAAAAATAATGAATACAACTAATTTATCTTATGAAATTTTTATTAAATATAATAAAAAACTTTTTAGCTGTCTTATAGAATTTGAATCAACAGTTAAATACTAATGAAAAATATTAGAGTTATATATCATATATGTTTGAATCATGAATAAACTATTTCATATCATACCTCATTTTCATATAAATATATATTATGTACATATTTATTTTTAATAATTACCTATATAGTTACGGAAAAGAAATAATCTTATCCATACTTTTACCCGTTAAGTTAATAAAAAATAACTTTACATTTATTCGTAACGAATAAGCTAATGAATTTTTTTTACTATACTCGTCTTATCGATATATTATTAATTAGTCTGATAAACGGACAAAAAATATCATTGACAGTCCTAACAATATTATAACAAAAAAATTATACTTTTTTAAAATGCAAAAAATAAAAATAAAAAGTGGTACCAGTCAGCTGTATCAGAACGTGCACCAGAAACGAGTTCTTAATTTCTGATTATCCAGTACTTCACGTTTGGAAACGTTTAGATTTAAATTATCGTGGAATAGATATTTAATTATTATACAAGATATTATTTATTTATTTTAATTTAAATATAATTATTAACAACTTTGAACGTATTTCGATCATACGCAAGCTTTTTTTGTTTCAGGCTGTTGATATTTGTTATTACGCATTTTGACGTTATCAATAGCAGTTTTACTGCTTTTAATTTAGATTTACAGACGTAGGCATGGGCCCAGGGGAAGGATATTTGGGCTCTTTGGGCCGATATTTCCCGCTACATTTCCTGAGGCATTGGATCAAATTTGAGCGGTGCAGATTCTCTCCTCACAGAATAAATAACTCCAGTGATTTTAAAGAGCGGGTGCGGGTTGTACAAATTAACTTCAGCAAAAGGTATAACAGTATAACCGACTGAGAAATACAAACCCTGATTTTATGACTTCACTTGATTCAAAATGTGTCATTTAACGAAATTAAAATGATACGAACTTATGAAAAAGCAGCTGAGAACAGTGGTCTTCGATATAGAGAATTATGGGTAAAAGTAACAAGAAGAAAAGCAATTAAGTACCTCTTTCTAAAAGGCCGGAAGAATCTGATAGATTATCATCAAACTGAAAAGAAGAACCTAATAGACGACTTGCTCATGAGTATTTTAGGTAAAACATAGAGCCACAAAAACACTGGCCACTTTGTCCAGATGACACTGTACAATGGCCTTTGAGAGACAAATCAAAGCCTCCAACTGCCTAATTGTCATCCTATGGGCAATACTTGTGACCTGATTCGAGTATCCTTGTTGAAGAATGATCTCAGATTATATACATCATAGATCAAGGGTATATGTAAAAGTGCAATACGCGACTTGGGAAATAACTCAACGATACACTGTGCCAAAAGTAGAAACAAATTCCAATGGCTATATCAAGCCGTGTAATATATATAGCACCTTAGGATTGTAACAAAAACACAACATAATCAAATATATTTTTTCTCAGATTCTCATCTCTCTGTTCACAAAAAAATCAACAATCCTCTTCAAAGAGCCATGTATTCATACTTGCAAGAGATAACCAACATTGGCAGGTAAACGGCCTTATATTATTGTTTCATCACTAACAGCAAAATTCAACTTGATTTACAATTTTACACTTCTTGATATTTTGCTTATTTTCTTCAAATTACATATTGTAGTAAACATTTAATGTTAATCACCAACTATTCATCTATATAACACAACATCTACCATTTTCAATTAGCCAGGTTACCTTCTAAAGCATACATGCATTGCAATATCTCTTATATATATGAAGTATATATGTTGGTGTTTCATTCAATGGAGATCCTAACTTGATAAATCAAATTAGGCAGACCCTGATTTGTAACAGTTTATATCTAAATGGGGCTTCTAAAACAAGAGTTCTATCAACTGTGTGGTTTAAAAATAAAACATGTTAAGAGAAACAATGAAGTTATAAACTGCTAATTTTAGCAATAAAAAAATAGAAGCTTGATGTAGGTTAATTAATTACATCATTAGCATACAAGGAAAATTACCAAAATTCTCATGATGATTCAACCATGAACTTGGACAGACAAGTGAGATCAATTTGCTCCCTGATGACTTAACCATGAACTTTGATAAGCAATAGCACTTGCACCAACAGTGATACTGGTACAATAAAATTCATCCTGATTTGGAAGACCCAAATCAGATCCAATAAAATTTGGAAAGGAAAAGACATCAAATGGATTTGTACCATTACCATCAATTGAAAACAGCTCATTGGTAAGATCTTGGTTAATTATTCCTGCTGCTGGGAGTCAGGAAGAGATGAAGAGACAAAGAGATGAAGAGATATATACCATGCTGTTGAAAAAAGAAAAAAAGTTGCTTCACGATGCGCATAATTGAAAGATATATCGATCCATGCACAGCACATTGACTTAAAATTTATCAAACAATTGTGATATCTATTTTTGTTAAAGAATTGAAAATTCAATCATATAAGATAGGATTGCTTACCCAACTGCAACGAAGTAGCCAAATCTTCCATTGTTCCAAAGAATTAAAACAAGCCAGGATATATATTTTCTATATTTCTCTCGGAATTTCCATTCCAAACTAGGCAAGTGACACTCGGCAACCACTTCAAGAAAATCGGGTAATAGTCACCACGAACTCCAGTCGCAATAAGTACTTGACAGATCAGGAATGAGGCATCTCCATCTAGAATAGAACAATAAGAGCTACGTCTATAGGTAAGACATGTTTAGTCGGTCAAGGCTGTGAAGGAAAATCTGGTTGGAATCAATTGGCTATGGTTGTAAATTAAGGCTTCAATTGGAAAAGAAGGAGCTTCAGCCTAAGCCTTTGGTGTTCACTAGGTTTCCTCTACAGAGCAAAACAGAGGAGAGCCTTAGTTTTTGGGGTTTCAATAAAAGAGAAACTGTAATGCAGTGGAAGCGTTTTCTTTCCTTTCTTTAACAGTTGGCATTATGTCAATTATCCGTGTCCCCGAAATATGCTCTCAATTAGGCATCCCCTCAGCCTCAGGACCCAGGTGGTAATATATGGATTGTTCAATCAATACATAAATATCTTTTTAAGAGGCCGACCAGCTTTGAGATTTGGAAAAAAACGGTCCATACGGCTGACAATGGACCACCAGTCAGCAGTATTCTCACAACCTAGCTCAACTTTTCACGTTACCGGCAACACAGTAAACAATTCTCCATGTTGTTGTACTGAAACCCTAGACTCTTTACCGGAAATAAGCTTCAGTCATCAACAGTTGGATTGATGATTTAACATGTTTGATGCCTGTCACATGTATCAAACCAGCAAACCGCCCGCATATTAGCACCAATGGTTTACTAAATCACATACATAATTTTATTTTGAGCAAGTACATAAATCATTCAATCCTTCTATATATATCTAATATCAATTGCGGGTCATCATTCCTCAAAATTGGTGACGAGCAGTGCCGGTTTAAGTTATATAAAAATAGAAAGAATGCGACATAAGCTGCAGGCCATAATTGGAGGCTGATTATAAGTTGAATAATCTGATTTGTTTCTTAAAAGATTGAAATTGTCATTGAGAGATCAAGTATAGTTCACTGTACCAATACCTGAGTAGTGTGGCCTGGAAGCCCTTCTCTACAAGCAAGCATTATAAAGCACGGTTAAATTAACTAGAGCAAAACTAGAGTGTGATGTGCACACTAAGAGAGGTTGGTGAGCACAACTCCAAAATTCTATTGAATTTATTGAAATCCATCTACCTTGTGAGTGATGCATGTACATAAAATTTTTTGGAAGTTTTGAGTTCATTTAGTACAAAGTTAAAGCGTTAAAAAAATTAAACATTTTATAAGTTGTTTATGTATTCATTATTTACAAGTTTTGGAAATTTCATACCCTTACTCATTATGTTAATGGAAAAAAATTTACCCTTATTTGTATCCGATAAACTTTTTTTTTTGAGTAAAAATGAGGGTCATGCCCACATTTATATTAAAAAAAGGTTCCGTTACACAAGGGTGGTAACCACCAAAATAAACACAATGTAGCTCAAAACAGTTGAGCTGAAAGTAAATGAAAACGAAATGTGTAGATTGCGAAATAAAAACCTAAGCAAAATTTAAAAGAAAATTGGAGAATTGGCTGTACTGGACTGTTGCCAATACCCACGGTCTTGTGGCAATTTGCTATCAGTTCATCTCTTTGGGCAATTAAGCATGTTAGTCCTTTATTTTCCCAAAATTGTGTATCTCAGTCGTAGCCGAATTGCAGCTGCACTAAGACCTCATCCATTAGTTCTTCGACCTCCTTGCTGCCTTCTCGAAAGGTGCGTGAGCATCGTTCTCTCCAAATGATGAATTGCGTGATTAGAATGGTAGCTCTGTGGGCTTTCGGGATCCGTGGGCTTAGTATTGCTTCCGTGTAGTGTGTTGAGTTGTCTAACAATGCCATCCTGTCCGGTCTTCGTAGCACTACCTCGTTGTATACGGCTAGTGAAAATGGACAGACGTTCATGATGTGGTTGACGGATTCGAGTGCCGCTTTGCAAAGTGTGCATCTGTTGACCAACGGCCAACCTCTCTTGTTTAGATTGTCGATGGTAAGTAATCTATTAAGCGACATTAGCCACCCAAACACTTTCATGCGTGGTGGAATGTTGAGTTTCCAGACTCTGTGTGCGTGGTTGGTTAGCTGCGGGATGGTTTTCATTATATGATATGCACTCTTGACTGTGAAGAGTCCCGACTCCGTCCAAATCCACTTGATGTCATCTAATGCGTTTGATCGGATGTCGGTTTGCGTCAGTAGCTGATGTAGTGCCGCGAGTTCCGTAAGGGCTAAGTCGGATGAGATTAGGTTGAAAAAACTTGTGAGTGAAGGTGAGGCCTTGATTTCCTGAATAGTGACATTCGGGTCGATTGCGTGTGAGTACAGATTCGGTAATGTATGGCGTAGGAGGGTTCCTGCCCATTTATGGTTCCAGAGTTGTATTTTTGCACCATTGCCGATCGTGTGTGTGAAGGACATTTGACAAAACTGGCTCTGATTTTTTATGGCTGAAGTGAATATGGGTGAAACCGGTAGACCATCATGGCCTATGCTGACTTGCATTATTGGCTTCCATAAGGTGTTGTGTGGCCGAGCCCACTGCCAATACCACTTGATTAGCAAGGCTTGATTGAAAACCGTTAAATCCATAACCCCGAGACCTCCAAAGGCCTTAGGTGTGCACACTAAGTTCCAATTTGCCAAATTTAGCTTTTTTTGGTTTGGTGCCACTCCATGCCATAGGAAGGATCGGCGGATCTTGTCTATGTTTGTAATGACCCATTTGGGCAACCGCAAGCATGACATGAAGTATGTCGGTAGTGACGACAGCACCGAATTTACCAGAACTATTCTTCCTGCGATGGATAGATGTTTTGCTGCCCAACCTCCCAGTCTCTTATTCATTCTGTGAATGAGTGGTAAATAAGCTGATTTTGGGAGTGTTTTGTTCGATAGGGGAAGTCCGAGATATGTGAAGGGCATAGTGGCCAAACTGCATCCTAGTACGGCGGCGAGTTCCTGTTTTCGGAGTTGTGATGCTTCAGATATGAGGAGTTCAGACTTGGAGAGGTTCACTGATAGGCCCGACACTTGCTTAAACACCGTTAGTACTATCTGTAATACTTGTAGCTGTTGTATTTCAGGTTTGATGAAGAACATTGCGTCGTCCGCATATAACAAACACGGAGTCATATCCGTAAAAGGTAGTCTCAAAGCCCCCGTGTCTGCTAGGTTTTGAGTATACCTTGCCAGGAAGTCAATTGCTATTATGAATAGCAGCGGAGAGAGAGGGTCCCCCTGTCGCACTCCACGTCGTAGAGTTATTTTCCTACCTAGAAGTCCATTGACCATAATCTGAGATGTTCCAGCTAAAATGCCATGTTGAATCCAGGATAGCCACTTCGTCGGCATTCCTTGCGCGCGCATGACTTGAACGATGAATTCCCAACTAACTGTGTCGAAAGCTTTGGTGAAATCTGCTTTGAACAATGCTATCGGTAGTTTCCTCGTACGTGCTACATGTAGCGTCTGTTGTGCATAGATGAAGCTTTCGCAGATGTGTCTGTTTTTCATGAAACCTGTCTGAGCCTTGTGTAGCAGTTGAGGCAACTTGTCCTGAAGCCTGTTTGCTAATATTTTGGACAGGATCTTCTGTACTCCATGAAGTAAGCTTATTGGTCGAAAATCCTGCACTGTCGCCGGTGCCTCTTTTTTGGGTAAGAGCACTATATATGATGAATTTAGCGGGGCTAGGGATACGTTTCGGGTCGTAATGTGTTGAAAAACCATACAGAGGTCGGGAGCAATGAGGTCGACGAAATGATTGTAGAACTCTCCTGAAAAGCCGTCGGGTCCCGGGCTTTTATTCTTTGGCCATTGTCTGATAGTGTCGCTTACTTCTTTTATTGTGAAGGGTTCTATTAAGGAGTGAAATTCCAAAGAATCTGTTGGGTTGGGGTATAGGTTTGGCCAATGGAGCAGAGGTACTGCTGCGGATTGTGTGCCGATCAATTCGGTGTAGAATTGGAAGAAAGCCTTAGCTTTGTCTCGCTGATTTGTGCAGGTAGAGCCTTGATGTTCTATCTCCAAAATTGTGTTGGATTTCTTTGATGCAGATGCTATATTATGAAAGTATCTGGTTCCCCTGTCCCCTTGTAATTCCCATTTTGTGCGTGCTCGTTGACGCCACACGTCCTCCTCGAGCACGGATAAGTCCGTAAATCGCTTCTTAATTAAAGCCGCAATAAATTTCTCTAGTTCCGTTCTTTGTCTTCTTTCTTTTACTTGGTCAAGCCAACCAAGATAGGCTCGGCATGTATCTATCTGCGCCTTCATAGTGGATATTCTTTGTTTGGCCCAATCTTTTGTTTTATGTTGGATCGCGGTTAATTTGTTGTGTAATTGGTCCGGTGTGTGCGCTATACCCAGTTGGTGCCATGTCTGTTGGACCAGCTCACTATATTGGCGGAATCGCAACCAACAATTCTCGAATCTAAAAAATCTAGATTTTTTGTACCTTGTTGATGCTGTGAGTGAAATCGGGCAGTGGTCTGATGATGTGTTGGGGAGAGCTTTCTGCGCGGAGTTGGGATATGCCCGATTCCATTCATCGGAAACCAAGAAGCGATCGAGCCGTGCCATGTGCGGTTGTTGTCTTTCATTTGACCAAGTGAAGCGTCTTCCATGCAAAGGAATGTTTATCAAACCTAGTGTTGAGATTAGGTTTGCAAACTGAAGTGTTGTTCGCCATTCTGCTTGATTGTTGCTATTTCTATCCTCCAATGCTAGTGTGATGTTTAGATCTCCTCCCACTACCCACGGCGTGCCATTAGTAGGTTTAATTGAGATTAACTCTTCTTTGAAGGTCGGTCTACCAGTTACCGTTGATGGTCCATATATACCAGAGAACAAAAATTTGGTGCCATCTAAGTTGTCTTTGAGGAGCACATTTACACTGTATGCTCTGATTGATGATTGCATTAAGGTGAATCTTGTTGGTGTCCAAGCCACAATAATGCCACCCCTTGTGCCTTGTGCCAAGAGGGTCTCATGCATTGTCAATCTGTTGCCACATATTTCTTGGAGGGTTCGAATATCCAGTGTTGCTAGTTTTGTTTCTTGAATGCATATCAAATCTGGTTTCTCTATTAATAAGGTTTGCCGTATCGCTATTCTCTTACTTCTCTCGTTAAGTCCTCGAACATTCCAAGATAGAAATTTGATGTTAATTTTGTGACACATTGATCAATAAAACTCCAACTTTTTCCACTAACAGGATACATGAAATAACATAACACCGGCTCAAGGCTGAAATAAGCCATCTACTAAAACTCCTTCCCTCTGCTATCCTTTCTAAGACCGACCTCATTCCCAATTTAATTCCTAAATTTAAACTAATCATTAAAAGGCTTTAACACTTTGGGCCTCGAGCCTCTGTCTCTGTTCGATCCTTCAAACCATGGCCGGTGTGGCCGAGGCCATCGGGCTTGCCGCTGCGATGATGGTGGTGATCTTGCCTTGGAGGTCGCCTTCAAATTCGACTCCAGCCGTGTTCACCAGTGCCTCTGCTTGAGTGGCTGTGAGGGGGTCATGGTTCTGCAGGTAAGTCAATTTTATTTCCTCTCTGGTGTTGTTGTTTCTCTTGATACGCTTTGGTGAGACAGGAGCAAATTCAAATCCTAACACGGCCCTAGCTTTGTCCTCTGCCGAGACATATCGACCTCCCGTTTTCTCAAATAATCTGGGGCTCCTGCGTACCTCTCTGTTGTGCTGTGGAATTTCGAACCCAGGTGGCGGACTTAAATCACCATAGGTTTCTGGGTCATTAGTCGGAAGAGCAGGATTATTGATTTCTGGGCCATGCACAGGTGGCGCCTTAATAGAGTCTCGGCTTTTAATGGTTGGTGCGTTGTTAACTTCTGGGCCGCTGATGAGAACAGTAGCGGGATGGCTGTGCTGTACACATTCTAGGCCATATCCAATATTTGGTGCGGTGGTGACTTGTGGGCCTTTAAAAAAAATAGAGTCGGGTGCATTGATTTCAGGGCCGTGATTCTCTTGAGGGCCTGGTTCGGCCTGTGGCAACAACAGCACTTTGAATTTAATTTCTGCTGGGCCTGTGCTGTCCCTGTGATTGTTTAGCAGCATTGTCCAGGTGGCGGTATATGGATTAAATGTGAGGTTTTCGGTTTGTAGCCTCCATAACGGCATATTATCTTCTCCGTACTGCGCATGCAGCGATAAGGACACAGCGTCCGAGGTTGGTATTATTTTAGGAAGTCTCTGCATTCCCTTTTCCTCCCTGTTAACGAAGTGAGCTATTCCTTTATTTTGAATTATAGCGACCTCTCCAGTTGGTTTTTCAAATGGAGGCAGTGGTTGAGTCATGGGGGTTCTCTGTTGCTGGTTTTCTGGCCGAGTTCTCCTTGAGTAGGCGGAGTCGGCTCCCCTGTGGTATGTGTCAGAGAGGGAGCGCGAATAGTCGTCCGAGCCGGGGGAGCGCCTCGCTGGACTCGGTGGTCTGTGCCTATCATTTGCACCACTGTGAAGCCGGCCATCACCTTCAGTCGGTGGGAGCCCCCCTGTGGGCGTATGGAGCCAACCTTCAAGCTCAACAGTGACAACCGTCGAGAATGGGTGCGTTGATAGAAGCAAAGATGGTGGTATTTGCGCGGGGTTGTGACATTGTAGTAAGACACGTACCGTATCATAGTTGCCATTTATGATGACGGGAGCCACCTTGACAACATGACCTACGCCCGAGATGAGCTGATCGAGGTCGTCGATATTCCAGTTTTCGGGTGGGACCCCATATAGCCGTAGTCTAGCTTTATGAGATGCCGGGTCGTAAGCCATACCCATGCATGGCTTCCATTCGGCAAGCTGAACGTGAGTGTTGTGGTCTAGTGCGAAGATCCCAATCTGCACGGCTTGGCGACGTATATCAATGGTCGGGAAGGTGACCATGTAGTCCCCCATTGGTCGGTAAAACTTGCCAATGACTATCTGACGAGGATGGCAATGTAGTTGGGCAGCGAGAGTGTTCGTAAGGCGGTGGGGAAGTGTGCGTTCATTGTAGTTCGGACCGGCATGTACAACGGCCGATCTTTCTAGGCTTTCATTGTTGGGGTGGAGAGCCTCTCTGCTGGGAACATAGGCCCTCGGCTGGTTACGGTTGCGGTTACGAAGCATGGTCGGAGGGTACATGGAAGCAGTTTGCCAATTTTCCATTTCTTCTCCCTTTGGGTTTTCTCTGTTGGGAAGGTTGTTTGGTTTCTGAGGTGGGAATATTGGCGTATTGTTTGAAGATGTGGGCTTTGAGTGTACTGTTTGAGCTCTTTTTATAGGTGCTTCTTTGTTAATGGTTTTCACTTTGCAGAATGCTGATTTATGGCCGAAGTTATTGCATCTGAAGCACTTCATAGCATTCCTGCAGCCGGCTTGTAAATGCCCCTTCTCGGTACACTTAAAGCATTTGCCTTGTGCTTTGAGAGTTTGCATTCTGAGTTCAAGAGAGGGGTGGGTGAACTTACCTGAAATAAGCTTGGATTTATGTTGTTTCCTACGCACTGTCTGCCAACCTCCATCTTCAGTTTCTTGGGTTGTTCCGAGAGCCTTAAAAGCTTGTACTGTGGTGTCTTGCGAGATCCTTTGGACTTGGGGATGTTCCTTCTGAAAAGCAGTTGCTTTCCTCTCAACAGCGGCAGAGGGGTTAATTCCAGTGAAAATTGACTTGAATGCTTCTTGGGTAGTCTTCATAGGTGGCTGGTGGTCTTGGGGTTGATGGCGTGTAGGGTGAGGGGGAGCAGTAACTTGTGTCACCTGGGAGTAGGTGAGTTTGGGGTAGGTGGTGTTTTGTTTTTCTATGGCTTTCAAAATCGCCTGGTGGTGCATCTTCCTGAGGGAGATAGAAGACGCCATTATCCGATAAACTAAACGACAAAAATCTTATCCGTATCCATATCCGTTTTACGGATACAGTAGAGGTCGGGTAAACGAATAAAAGGTTGTCATTGACACCCCTAGTTGCATGTGTAGTCTGAACATTCTGGGTCCAAACTCAAAATTTGAGATATCTGAGATGATATGAATTTGTTGCGAGTGAGACATGTACATTTTTATATGGGCCTCAGAGAACAGTGTCTTTACAATGCATTTTACACTTCATGTTTTATTTATTGCCCGCTGATTTTTGAAAAATTTAGCTGTTGACTATGTTGCGCTGGAAGCCATTGATATTTATATTTGGAGCTCTAGAGACCTTGTGTTGAAAAATTAAAATACTATAAATTTGCTGAGGGTCTTCAGTCATATATGTTCTCTTTTGAGTAGAACTAGGGTATTTTTAAGCTCACCATGAGCTTAACTTCAAAACCCATGTACATATTTTATATGTGGGCTCCAGAGAACAGTGTGTTGAAAAAGAAGTTACGATACTTACCGAAATTTTATTCATAAGAAAATAAAAAAAATATATTAAAAGTAGAAAATGTTGTGTGAAAAATTTAAAAATGAAAAAGCAGTAACAAGCTATGGCGTCCCTGCGGGATGTCATGACACATCTCAACACCATGAAAAAAACAAAAATAAAAAATAAATTGAAGTGGGACGCCTTTGGCCATCCCAACCGGAAAAAAGGAAAAAAAGAAAAGAAAAAAAAGTGGGCCGTCATTGCCTAGCCCAACCAAAGAAACAAAAAAAAAAAAAAAATAATGGGCCGCCATGACTCCCACAGATTCATATTTTGCCCTCTCCTCTCCCGTCGCTCTCTCCCATTCTTTTACTCCACAACAGCCAAAAAAACAAAGAAACTAATCCCTAAAACAGCAACAAGCAGCAATAACCAACATTTTTTTTTTCTTTTTGTTGGTTGGGATGGCTTGTGGCGTCTCATTTAGAATATATTTTTTTCTTTTTTTCTGGTTGGGATGGCCGAAGGCATCCCCATTTATATAGTATTTATTTATTTATTTTTCATTTTTTTATGGTGTTGAGATATGCCATGGTGTCCTGCAGGGATGTCATGGCTTGTTACTGTCTTACCATTTTTAAATTTTCCACACAACATTTTCCTATTTTTAATATTTTTTATTTTCTTATGAATAAAAATTTCGGTGATACTTACTACCGTAGTCACAAGATTCGCGAATTATTCGCGAATAATTTGTTTTTTTTGTGATGCCGAACCGAACGCCGAATTATTCGATTGACCGAATTTTGATCGAATTATTCACAAATAATTCGTGAATTTTACGAATTATTCGCTAATTTTTCCAGAATTTTTCTCATACTTTTTTTTTGCTCTCTTGTAGGACTGAGATCTTTGGTCCGGATAATTCCGAATCATTCTCAAATTATACTCGAATTATTTCCGAATCACGAATTTTTGACCTCGCTGAACCAAATCCGAATAATTTATTTGTCACTATGCTTACTGCTGAGGGTCTTCACAATACATTTTATACTTCATGTTTTATTGCTTGTCGATTTCTGTAGCTGCAACTTTTCCTTGTATCCATTGAATTTCCTTCTGTACTTGACTCATGTTTCATTTCGCTTTTTGCTAAATTTGACCCTTTGGATGCGTGCACGAATTTCAGATTGCTCTGTGATGATCTTTCTATATTGTTGCTGTCACTAAGGCACAATAATGTCCTAGTACCAAACATCCATTTGAGGTGGCAAAAGTGCACAGACCTAGAGAAGTCTACATCAAATTGCAACGACAATTGTAATCGAAAATCAAATAAGACATACAATTGAATGATGATCGACATTATAATTTTTATCAAAATATTCCTTTAATTTTTCTCTCATTCTCTTTCACTCTTTCTCTTTTATTCACTTTCTGTTTTCTTCTTTTATTTCTGATTTTACTTTTTTGTTTTAAGAAAATCAATTTCTGTTTTGGTATTTGAATTTATATAAAAAGATGACACAAGGGATGATGGACCACAATTGGTTGAATTTCATGCAAGAATCAAGAATTATACCTTTCCATTTTATTTTCCATTTACATTTGATTGGGATCCAGCGTACAAGAAAAAGATAAAAAGAAAATTAATCCAGGCTGAAAGAAACTTCCAATTTGGTTTTGCATCTAGCTTTTTGATTGGATTATATTCTATTTTTTTTTTTCAGCAGAGACGTATACAATATTTTTAATATTATAAAAAATATTTTAACCATAAATAATAATAATAACTCAACTTTTTTAAGATGTTACATATTTGGCGAGTTCTCATCTGTTGCATTCGATCTGAATTGTTCGCTTAATTGTTGTACAAATCTAAAATAAAATTCTGTAAAAAGTGACATTGAAATATTGAATCATGCACATTTGATCTTGAATTTTTATATAGTTATTTGCTGGTACAAGGCATGTTAATGTTATAGGGACCCCAAAATACATTGTGTTTATCTTTGAGGGTCTTTTAAGGTTTGTAGTCGATGGTATTTTTTTTTTTTGTGCAGGTGAATAATCATTATAAAAAAATATCTTTATAATAATGAAATTGAAGGAATGGTTATTTTGTGTAAACAGATGTTTGAGAATTCAACATTTATGTAATGGACGTCTCCTTTGTGGAAAGAATGGAGAGGAGTCACTCCGAGCGTTAAGGAATGAAACAATCAAATACCATCAAATACACGGACCATGTACAGTTCTAAAAAGCCTATTGTGAAATCTTTTCTAAATTAATCATAGTGAAAATAAATAACACACACACACAGAGGAAAGAACGGAGTTTCTTCACACAGCAACTCATCATAGAAACTAAACTGAAACATTAAGTCAAATTAAAGACCTTAATATACTTAAATTCAAATTTAGACAACTAAATTGCAAGCAGCATATCACAACACCAATCCACCATTAAGTGTCAACGCTGATGACAAACAAAGAAAATCCTCCAAAATAAACAAAACACACACCAAGACAACCATAAATCTAAAATTCCAAAACAAGGAAGATTACTTTTTTTTTTTTTGGTAAAAAAGACCGAGGTCCAGTTTCATTAAGAAACAGAGTTAAATTACAAAAACACAGTAAAATGTTCAGAGCTACAGTCATCCAAAGCTCTCATCAATACTGCAAATAAACTCTGCTTCTCTATTCTAGTCATTAATCCAGAGATGGATCTTCTTGCTGATATGCAAGGAACTAACCAAAAGACTACTTAGGTTAATGTAACTAAACAGAAGTCATGTGTCCATCTGCTGATAATACATAACTAAATACCAACTTCAGCTAACAAGGAAGATTACTGACATGAGTTACATATATAGATAGAACCAACATTCTTCAGTCTGACAAGTTTGTGTCTGACTCTTCATTTGACTCTTCATTCGACTCTGAAAGTCCTTCATCCAACTCTTCCCTTCTTTTTGAAGGACCTTCATCCAACTTTTTATTCAACTCTTTCTTTATTAAAATATTTATTTTCATGTTAAGTTCGGTAAAACCTGATGGCACTAACAGGGAAGAACTACCGACTTGTCCCTTCTTCCAGTCCTTAATGGAAATGACTGGCGAATTCATTTGCATTGTGACTGTATTATAACGACCGTACACCTTAAGTTTATATTTGAAATCATTCTGAGCCAGATCAGGAAGATCGATAAAATATAATGATAAAACAGTCCCAACATTTGGAATTGGTTCCTTCACAAGCAGAAATAGATCTTTAACCGGACCTAGAAGGGTATAGTAAAGATCTTCTTCATTAAATAGTATAGTGGAGGATTCACCATAACTGTAGTGAGTGCCGGCATCCCAGTGGTATTTCAGAAAATGTCCCCGCCATTCGCCTACAACATTGTGCATAAACAAATAAATGAACCAAAATAAGGCCTGATTATGCAACAAGGCTTGCATAACACAAGATGATTTTAGTAGAGCTTTACTTTTCAAGTAGTTTTAAGTTTCAATTTGAGAAAATACAACCATGCAGTACCAACCAAAACCCTATAGGCTGATAGCCTCTGATACAACAACCATTCCACAATATTAACCCTGCATTTTTGTGGATTAGTTGTACTAATACCAGGACAAAAGAGTGTTAACTAGCAAAAATGCCCACCTGAAGAGGCCTTGTGAAGGCAGCCTGGGATTGGGCATGCTGGCCGGCCGTACTTACATGTAGCAGTGTGCGCTTGCATCTGTGGGAAAGACACAGATTTGCGACAACCTAAATAGGTGTTTGGGCAAGGGACATGTGCAGCTTCCAGAATCTTCTCGAGTGCGTTATTGCGAAATTGTACACGAAGATTGCACATGTGACAGATGTGTTTTCGTTTAGACCAGCAAGAGGGGCAGGCAACATGCCCATTTCGACACTGCCAAAAGTATGTGAATTTTTTCAGTTTTAGCATTTTCAATATAAGGTATAAGCTAATAAAACTGACTAAATTTGATAGTGCTACCATAAACAAAATTGAAAAAAAAAAAAAAACTATGATGGAAAAAATGTTGTACCGACACTTGCCATGCAGTCTTTACAGGCATGAATTACAACGTGACCACTTAAACACAACCAAATGTAAATGGCAAATTGGTTACAATTAATTTTAGCTTTTACAAAAAAGGTAAACATTAACAAACATGCTTCCGTACGTTGTACCAAAATTAATTGTATATTTCAACTGCTGTTCCATTTTGAATTTATCCTTCAATATTTGGCCTCCTGAATATTTACAAGTCATTAATAAGAAAATTAAAGAGAAAAGGTATACCTAGGTTTCAAAGTTTGACAGCTGAATCAAGTTACCATAAAGAAGAGAGAGGGTTGAAAAAAGAAGAAATGAAATTAGTGTCCCTAGTAGTAGTAGCTATCTTATCAGTGCATATAAACGTGTAACAACTAATAATGCAACTCCCAGTGGAATCTCCCATAAATATTCCATAAAGTAGATATAATTTCGAAATATGACACAATACTGAATTTGCATAATATCAGGTGTTCTATGCAAAAGTTCCAATGATGGAAACTGCATGTCACCTTATCAAATAATAAATTCGGTCATAATCCGCACAAAATTGAGATTAATAAAAAAAAACACGTGGGTATATGTCGTTAAAACATTGAAGCTGGATTTGTTCACAAGTTATAGAGGATTTATATAAAAGTGTTGAAATTCGATGGAGCATTTGGCAAACTGGAAGAAGAAAGACATAAATTTCCAGAGAATAACATTGAAAAAGAAATTACTTGATTAACTGGAGGGTACAAGGGATTGAAGCAAATGGAGCACTCCAGGAAGTCGGTATCGATTGTGGCCGTCTCCTTTTCTTCTCCAGTCTCGTTTTCAGGAGATGTAGGATTCAAAGTCTTTCCTCCCTTGGTTTTACTCTGAGATTGAGGATTCAAAGTCTTTCCTCCCTTCATTTTACTCTGAGAAGACGGAGGATCCAAAGTCTTTCCTCCTTCGTTAGTCTTTCTCCGCTTGGCCATGTCGCCTTCGCCTTCTATGTCGTCCGAGGATAATTTCGCCATTGCAGCCGTTCAGAGTGTAGAGAGAGGGAGAGAAAGAGAGAGCAAGTGATGTATACCGATCCTTATGTTTATAGCAGGAGGGACAATCCACGTGTCCATTTTCTCCGCTTTGTTAATTTTTGTTGCTCCACGTGTCCCAAAACTTCTTTATTGGTATTTTCTAGTTACATGCATTTTTAGAGGGTGTTGATATTGACACATGACACCACAAAAAAAATATTATTAACACTAGTCACTTAAATATTTTAATGAGTGGACAATTTTATTCTTGAATTAGATTTTCTATAAAGTTGTCATTTGTTTTTTTAATTAATAATCTTCTTAAATATCGGTTTCTATATTTGCTGCCCTCCTTTCACGTGCTATTGATAAAAAAAATAGCTTACTATTAAAGAAAAGAAAAAAAATTATTTAGCATGTTATGATCTAATTTTGAAATAATATGCTCCAATTACCACTAAGATTATATTTTTTTTGTAGATGTAATTAATTCCTACAAGTCATGTAACTCAATTGATTGAAAATTTATGTTCACAATATTTTTTGTTAATTGTAAATTACATAATTTAACTAAGTACTTAGACCAATATATCTTTAATCTCACAAATTTTTAATCAATTAAATCTACTATTTAGTATATGTTAACTTGTTTACCTTGGTGGTCTTATACCACACAAATTATACCACACAAGTAGACTGTTAATTTTGATTGAAAAATGTACAAGTATTTTACTGACTAATTTCACAATTATTATATAATTAATATTTATTTACCATACAAGCCGACTAGAGTGTTGTTGATTATAGTATATCAACCCAGAGCTGACTTTGAAAACAAAATATATTATATATTTATCTAAGAGGAGGGTTCAAATGCACCATTATTTTTGTGCTCCAGTATACTCCACATTCTTTATCTCTATTTTCAAAGTCCGAATAGTGAATCTGAACCGCTCAACATGATCTTCATAATAAAATATGCTTGGATACCAAATTTTATATTTTTTAAGAATTTTTTTTACTATTTTTTTAGATAGGTACAAAATCACCTTTTAAGGAGATTCTGGACCATCCGATAAAGTGATATTGTACCTATCTAAAAAAATATAAAATTTGGTCTCCAAACATATTTTATTATGAAGATCATATTGAACGGTTCGGATCGACTGTTCGGACTTTGAAAATAGAGACAAAGAATGTGAGCATATTGAGCACAAAATTATGATGTATTTGAATCCTCCTCTTCAATTTGTAATGTGAAATGATATGCCTTAGTCCATTAACTTTTTTTCTTTTGTGAAAAAAATTAAGTACTTCATTCCAATTAGTTTGTAACGAAAAACCTGGTAGTAGTGATATAATATAATAACTACAGATTTTTTTATTGTTGCTTGAGTTTTTTGGTTGTATTTGAAATTTTGTTTGCAGATTTTTTATACGTCAATTTCAAATCATACAAAAGATTTTCTTTCTGCGGAATGAATATTTTGTTTCCTATTTCGATTTATTGGCTACAAGTATAGAAAAAAAAAATCTACTACAAGTAGCAAACGTACTAGAGATTTATTTATTTTGTTAGATTGGAATTTAAGGAAGTTAATATTGTGTATTAATGCTGTGAGATAACCTTGATAGAACAGTCTATAACTTAAATTTGATTTCAATAGTGAAACGGACTTCAGCCTTTTATTCAAAAAAATATTGCGTATTAATTGTTGAAATAGAATCAAGCTGTTGAAGAGCCGAAATTTTTATTTATAACATTTTAAAAAATAAATTAACCAAATAATCATCGTTTCTGGTCAATTCTAAATCTAACACGGCCGCAGAACACCGGAGCGAACCCATTTGGGGGCCGCCGCAGAATGCCGGAGCGGACCTCCATATGGGGCCGCACTATGCCGGAGCGGACCCTGTTCTTTATATCCCGAAAATGACAGTGAAATTTCATTCCACACTCTCACACCTTCTCTCCGAGGGACAAACATATGACTCAAAAGAGGCAATGAAGAGCGCAATTGCTAGGTTTCATATCCTTTGCAACAAAGAGGTAAAACCTACGCACAGTGACCGCACAAGAATGAGGTTCAAGTGCAAGGACAGTTACTGTGGGTGGTACATACTCGCAAGGGCCACCGGTTATGGAACACAATGGCGTGTCTCCAAATGCCCAACACAACATTCATGCCACGCGGATGCGACAAGAACAGATCACGCCTAGTTGTCAGCTACTATGGTTGCCGAGTGTATATCCGCTCACATGAGGAACGATGTCGACTTGAGTATTCAGGCTGTCCGAATTGCTGTTGCTGAAAAGTACAACTGTCAGATACCGGCGTACAAAAAACTATGACGTGGCCGTGAGTTGGCAATAGCCCGTCAATTTGGCAGTTGGGAGGGGTCATACTCTCTTGTAGTTCCATTGTTGGAGGCAATCAAAAGAAGCAACCCAGGTACTACATTGTTCCTTCATTTTTTACATCATTTCATTATCAATCAAAAATTCAAAATTGAACTTATTTTTTTAAATTTATTGACAAAAACATTGTTTGAGGTGACCTCATATTCCACTGGTGAACCTGGACCATGGAGGTATTTTCATAGGGCGGCTTGGGCATTTGGACCGTGCATAGCTGCTTGTCAACATATCAGACCGGTCATCACCGTTGATGCATGTTTCCTGTCAGGCCGGTATAAAGGTAACTAATTTGATTGTTTTCACTTTATTTATTTTAGTTGATTTCGGCTCTTACAAAATTAATTTGATTCTTTTACCACAGGCAAGCTGTTGATTGCAACCGGGTACGATGCTGAAAACCAGCTCCTTCCGTTGGCTTTTTCACTAGTAGAATCAGAGAGTTATAACGATTGTGCGTGGTTCATGAAATGGTTGCGCCGTAATGTAATCCGCTCCAGATTCATGTGTGTCATCACTGATAGGGGAAAGGGTATCAAGAAGGTGTTCAGACAAGATGATATGGGGTGGAACGAGGAGGATGAGGATCAATGTGTTCACCGTCTGTGTGCTACTCACATAGCCGAGAACATGAAGAAGAACGGTTGCAGTGATAAGGCAATCCGTTTTTTTAGAATATGTGTGGCTAAGAGGAAGATGAGGAGATACGAGCAAGGAATGCAAGCAATGGGCCAGGCATGTGACATTGCCCTCAATTGGCTGGACGGTGTGGGTAAATATTTGGATCAAGATGAGAACGAGTGCCCCAAACCATGGAAGATATTTCAAGCACTAGACGGTGGTTACCGTTGGGGCATCATAACTACAAACGGGTCCGAGTCGCTTAATAATGTCTTCAGGTCCTCTCGTAGGCTACCGGTTGCAGCAATAATTGAAGACACATTTTACAAATGCATGACATGGTTTGCGCAAAGGAGGGCCAAAGCGGAATGGAAAGTCAGTCAAGGACAACAATTCTCGTGTCGTGTGCATCAGGTACTTTTATTTGTAGTTCTTTCTTCATAATTTTTAATGAACTTTGTTAAAAGAAAATCTGACTTCTTCATTATTTTTAATTTTTTGTAGCTGATCAACAAACGATTCGAGAGGTCCGATAAAATGAAGACCGCTGGGGGGCTTTGGAAACAACAACGAGTTCGAGGTAACCTCCACACAGGAGAGAGTTCACGCTTTTATACCTGACGATTCTGGTCGGTTACCAAGGCCAATACAAATACACGGTGATAATCGGAGATGATCACACAGTAACTTGCAAGTGCCAGAGCAGCCGCAATTGGAGAGAATACCGTGCTCTCATGTTCTGTCCGTGTGTCGTCTCCGAGGCATCGACCCTGGCGTCTTTGTAAGTCACTACTATCACATCCCTACACTGATCAACACATGGAGCGCTCAATGGCATGTGTTATGGAATCAGTCGGAATGGCCTCAACACGATGGCCCGGTCCTTGTTCCAGAGAAAAAAAATATTTCTGTGGGCAGAAGACAGCACGACAGAATTCCGATGTGGATGGACGTCTACATAAATAGGAGAAGAGGACACAAGCCGGTCCGATATACACAAGAAGACAAAACAGAGCTGCTCGAGCTGCACGAGATTGAGAGTTAATGTTGCTTTTTTAATTGTACTCGTAAAAATGTTGTTTTATTTTCGGTTAATTAGACGTATTGTAATTTCCGCTAACATTAGCATTGTTCTATTGTATGCTCTTTATATGGCTCATTGTTCTATTGTAATGTTTCTTTGATCAAACAAACGACGAACAACAATTTCAGATTAAACGACATTTCAGACATAAGTAATTACACACAACTTCCACTACAAACTTTATATTTTTGATAAAAATTTCCAAAACAAAATCATAATCGACTTCAGAATCAGATTAAAAAAAAAAAAAAAAGGGTCCGCTCCGGCATAGTGCGGCCCCATATGGGGATCCGCTCCGGCATTCTGCGGCGGCCCCCAAATGGGTCCGCTCTGGTGTTCTGCGGCCGTGTTAGATTTAGAATTGACCAGAAACAATGGTTATTTGGTTAATTTATTTTTTTAAAATGTTATAAATAAAAATTTCGGGTCGAAGAGGTAATTAGAAGCAAAGTAGTCAGTCGAAGATAAAAATTTTACAATGTTGTGTCAATAACAAATAAGATTGTGTAAATATCAACACCCATCCAAAGAGTGACTCCAAACTCATTAATTATATTAATATTCCCTTTTTTTTCTATTAAATACAACGTTTTTTCCCCTATTTGTGATCTAGTACAAGGTGTGTGCACGAAGCGTAGTGATGTATCATTTCCCATCCTGGATGAGAAAAGAGGCAAATCGATTGCAACTGCTTCTTGCAATAAAATATTACCTTCCAAATGCCCTTCTTTTTTTTAGTGCATTTAGTATATCAAAGATTTATTTCAAAAGATTTGCCGAGATGAACTTATCATTACACATAAAATGCATTAAATACAAAATCTGAAATGAATATCTCTAGTAAATAAATAAACATAAGAAGAAAATATATAATTGTTTGGGAACAAAATTTGTCCATTTCTCAGAAGAAAAAAATTCTCAAATAAAAATGTTTTTTGAGAAATTGTTTTCCTCAGCTTGACGTAAGGTTCACTGATACGAGTCGTAATTGACGAAATACCAATTCGATTATACAGAAGGAATGTGAACAATCGATTTTCTTATTCATAATTTTAAAGAAATAAATTCATAATATCATTTGTGAATTTTTTTCAAATCGTATACCTTATCATGTTTGAACTTTTCTCTAAATTAATGTTACAAATTCGATTCATCTTTTTTATAATGCTATGAACAAAATAATTGGTGTGAAACTGTGAAGTTATTTTAAATATCGTTTGTGTTGGTCTTTATTTTATTAACAAAATATCATTTTTATTATTACAATTTATGAACACAATATCATTTTTCAGTTTTAACCATAACAAACGATATTTGAGAACTTGATTCCTTCTTTTCCTTTAATTTAATATAATAATGCTAATATTTGAGAAAATTAATAGAATTTGAATGTTTTTTATAAAAAAAAAAAACCAACACAAACGATACACAGTATGATCACACCTACTGGCGTAACACACCCCCCCCCCCCCCCCCCCCCCCCCCCCCCACCACACCCACACACACACATATATTGATCTAATTTTTTTTCTGACAAAAATAAGCTTTGATAAATAATTTTTTGTCGCAGTTTTCGTATAAATTTAATTGTCAGTATATTTAAGCTAGAAGAAAGAATGTGAGACAAGCTCACACGCCCTTGGACCATTCTTAAAAAAAATAGTATCCATATATTCTAGAGAACAAAATTTATCTCTAGAAGTATTTCAATAAATAAAAATCTCATTATACTAAAGAACTTATTTAAATGATACAAAATCAGTCTACTATAATTTTAAATGGAGGAAAATTGTTCCATAACGACGAATCCTATAGTTACCTATGCTTCTAGTATCAAACAATAGACATATAAATTTGCAAGTAAATAAGATAAATAACACAAAAAATTTGCACGTACATTTTTTTTAATTGTAATATCATATTTATTATTGTAAAATATAAAAAAATACTCTTATAAAAATAATTTTTAATTTTCACTATAAATAAAGAAATCTCTATAACTCCTTGTCTACCACTCGTTTAATACTGTTAAGTGCAGATATAAAAATACACAGACGACAAAATATTATCTGACTTAGATTTTTATTCGAACTCATACTTGATACAACTTTTATCATTTGAACCAATTAATTCTGAAAACGAATATATATTGACCAAAATACAATAAATTTAACTATATACAACTCAAAATTGTACCGGTATGATATTTAGTGATTTGAAACTGGATCCGACCCAAATTTAAAGGTTTAAACCATGTTCGAGTCTACACTTATGTAAAAATGTTATTTTGTTTTTGTTTTTATGATAGCACGCATACTCTATCCACTTACATACTTTATTTCTTCACACACAACATAATTCAAACCCTTATCCATTTATATAACAATTTATGTCACTACTAACTGCACTAAGGGTGATCTTTTAGAAAAAAAACCTCTAATAATTTGATATTACATATAATTTTGGATGATTTATGTCAAAAATTTAAACATACATTACACTTTCCGTAAAAAAAGAATAAATAGTGGGTTTTCCTGAAATTTTTTTGAGTCAGATGTAAGAATGTACAAAAATCTTGCAGTAATCAATTCAGGAATGGCACGACACAACACGTGTCGCATTCTGTAACTACTCTTTGGTAGAATGATACAACACGACACACTATGTGAACAAATTTGATTAATTACGGCATGATACAGCATTGCACTTCATCAAATGAATTGCGTGTAATCAGGATTGTTAGATTTTGATCGGATTTAGACTAATCAGGATTGCGGGTAATCAGGTTAATTTTAAAGACATTTGAGTAATTTTAAATCGGACCTTGAATTTTCAATAAATTTTGAAATTTTTTAATAAATAAGACGAGTAAATTGAAGCCCTGACAAGTGGTCAAATCAGTTGGCACTACTCTACACGAAGAAAAATGTTGCCGATCGTCTATGACACGAGGAAAAATAAAAATATATATATCAGTCGGTCTCTTGACATCAAGGGCACGCTACACAAATAATATTTTTCGATGGTTACAGAGTTGTCCAATATTTTGCGTGATCTCTGAGCTTAAAAATTGTAATATGCTTTCTCCTTTTGACTACCTTTTCTCCCATTCTATCCGTTCACACCTTGTGCCAGATCAAGAAGTGAGAAAAAAAAAATCTTGTAATCACATGTGATGTGTAGAAATAGTGACAAAAAATATGTCCAAATTCTATAAATTAACCTGCAAAACTACACACTTCATTTATTAAATTTTAATGGTTTATAAAATATAATCACTTGATGTTTGTACCTATTCAAGTCAAACCGTATCTCATGAAAGAGAAGTAGCAGAGTTAGGAATTTGATTAAGTGAAATTACATAATAGGGTGTCAAAAAATAAAAAAATTTACGCAATTTTGCATGCTTCTTAGTTTGCAATTAATAATTATTTTTTTACACATAATTTTTTTCCAACATATTTCTTTATTTCATATTTTTTTCCGAATTTTTACATTATTTTATAAGAAAATTCAACTTACTAACCTAAGTTTTTAAAAAGTAGCTAAAGTGAGTAGTGACTTGCGTATGTTTACAAGCAGTGACAAAATAGTGAAACAAAAGCATGTTCATATTTTATAATCCTTCAAAACTGCACATGCTTCATTTAATAAATTTTAGTGGTTTATAAAGTGTTAATTTGCATGAGGTTTATATTTCTTGAAGTCAAATCGTGTCTTTGGTTGAGTCATGAATCATGAATTTGATTCCGAAAAGTCTCATAATAAGATGTGAAAAAATAAAAAAATTACACATGAAAAAAACAAACAATTTTGCATGCTACTCAATACACAATTAATAAATTTATTTCTTTATACATAATTTTTTAAACGTTATTTCTTTATTTCATAATTTTTTACAATTTTTCTACATTCTTACTTTTTTTATAACTTTTATTTTTTTCAATAAACAAACTTAAAAAAAATAAACGTGAATAATAACGTGATGTGTGCTACAACATGACTGGATTATGATATGACTAACGTACTGTGACTATTCGCGTGTTGTGACATTTCTCGCGATTTTGATCATGCATAGTACGATATATCACGTGAAAACTTGATTTCATTACGACATGACATGACATGACATGTAATCCAAGCCATAAGTCTTGTAATTGGCTATGCTCCCAATTTCATGTTGCGAAGTGTATTATTCCTTAAACTAAAACTATATAAATTTTTAAGAAAATTATATAAATAGCACAATTTTTTTTGCAATTTATTGATACGGTTCTAATACTAAAACTATATAAATTTTTAAGAAAATTATATAAATAGCACAAATTTTTTGCAATTTATTGATACGGTTCTAATATTGTGTACAATTTATCAACACTTTCGTACATTAATTATGTGCTTGTACTGTTGTACATGGTTGAGGATCTGTGTGTAGTTAGTATTTTTAACCGCGTATAGTCGTATATATATTATGTAGTAGTAGACTAGTAGTAGTTCGGTTAAAGTTGACTCTATCTCAATTTCAAAGGATACACTTTTGTATTAAAACTGGAGTACACTGTATAGTCATATCACTGTTGGGACATTATATTGCTACTGGCATAGTCGTATATTTATATATATTTCTCTTGTTGAGTGTTTTGATTATACATGAGCAGTGTACTGGAGCAGTGTATAGTCATATCACTGTTGAGGCATTGTATAGTCATATCACTGTTGGGGCATTATATTTATTGCCAATTGCCAAAGGCATCAGTCCAAGACTCCAAGGCAAATAGAACGTTCAGAAAAAAAAGACCATGTACCCACTTTGATATTAGCGCTGGCAGTAGAGTGGAATCAAGTAAAGAATGAGTCCGGATCCCCTAAAGTAACCCAATTTTTGAGTTTTGACGTGTACGGTGCCTATTCGGTGGTAGCGCAGGGGGCCAGTATTATTTGTGGGTCCAAGTTCTTTAAGATTCGTGTTAGAGCATCTTGAACGGTTTGGATCAAAACTCAAAAATTGGGTTACTGCACTGGATCTGAATTCGTAAAGAATCGCATGGTACGTGGCGCATGCATGCAAGCACACACCATAGCATAAATTGGTGAAGTTAGATATTTAAAAGTATAGAGGTAATCTTCTGAGTAAAAACACTTGCACTAAAGACATTTGCATAATTTCAAAAAAAATCCTAAATCGATCATAACCAATTTTTGGTCTGCATGTCAAACCCTAATTTCATTAGCAAATAAGATAAAATACTAGATCATAATTTAATCTTGGTATGTATAATTTTCAATTTTACTAAATATTTACAACATAAACAGAAAATTAATTAAAATTTGTGTTAATATTCAGGAGAAGAATAAGGTGAATTAAACAAATCAAGAAAGTAGAGAGATGTACGAATTTTGTTTAAAAAATAAATGCTCTCTGGGTCCCAATTTCATATAGCGAACCGTATTATTCTTATCATGTACAAATTTGTAATTAAATAATAACAATGACACAAATTTTCTCGATGCATTTTCTCTAAAATCACAAATTATATATTTATTGTTGTAGAACATAGAAAATATTATTATAGAATTATGGTTTTATTTTATTTTAAATAACGAAAATTCTACTACTCCACGTGTCTATCAAATATTATTAAGTGCCTTGGCTATCACTCATTAATATTATTAAGTGGAAATATAAAAAATACAGAGACCACAATTCTGATTTGATTTTTATTCTAACTCAAAATTTGATGCAACTGAACCCATTTATTTTGAAAAAAAAAGATTAAATTGATCTAAATACAACTTAATTCAACTATAGACAACTCAAATGTATATCAATTTTAAAGCTAAATTATTTGAAATTCGTCCGATCCAATCACCCAAACCTAACAAAAATGAATTATGTTTGAATCTATCTTTATATAAAAATATTATCTATAATTATTTAATTTTTTATATGGTGAAATTATTAGTCATCGATTTGGACATTACAATCCACTAAAATTTAAAGTGACGTGACAATTTCTCTAAAATTACATATACTGAGATTTAGAGAAATTACATATACTGAGATTTTGTTGATATCTTTTGTAACCGTGCACGAGATATAAAATCATTTCATACCACTTTTAAGCTATATTTGTATCCTCTGCATTATCTCATCTCGGCTTTTCGATCAGAATCCGGATCAATCCGGTCCGAGATGGAATTTGAGTTGTATGCCATGGTTATTGCTGGTACATGGCATGAAATTTTTATAGGGACTCCAAAACATTGTGTTCATCTTTGAGGGTCTATAAAATATGTAGTAAATGGTAATTTTTGTGTGCTGGATTTCTATCTTTTTTTATCCTCTGAATTCTTTGATATACCTCCATTGTTTTTTTTCTTGACGTGGTGTCGTTCAGGTTTTTTCTTCTCATCTTATCTATTACTAGATAATTTCGGAATTTGTATCCACGAGATTTCAATTTATTTTAAGGTATTCTATCAGTAAAATTGATGAGTTCTCTTAAGAAAATCTTTTGCAATAAATTCTTGATATACTATATGCACCAAAAAAGAAGGGAATTTTCTAGGTAAGAATTAAGTTGCTGGATTCTCATATTTTATTGCTAGAAACATGCATCCTAATATTCTTCGTGATTATTTTTCCCACTTTTCTTCAAGAAATTATTCGTAAATAATACTTGATAACGGGTAAATGTGAGAAACATCCGCAAAATCGAGTATAATGCATGATAAAAAAAACTATTTACATCAATGAAAATTAAATGAAGCTGTTATAAAAATAATTAACTAAAAATTATCACGTTCTATTAAAAATTAGAATTAAGAGTCCAATGTAAAATTAGGAATTAATAATCAGTGAATAAGAATTCATAATTTTGGTCAATATGAAAATTAGAAAGTGATTTTGCTTAAAAAGTTTGCTAACTATTTCATACATTTCAGAAAGAAAAATTGCCACGTTAAAGTATATAATAATAGAAAATTCAATACAGGTGTTTTTCTTTATAAATGAATTCTTATTATTGATTTGAGGGGCCGTGGCGAGTTAGGCTTAGGCCCAGTCCATAAGGCCCAAAACTTAAACAAAGGAGTCCAAAATTCAAAAGAGCATCTTCTGAGTTTAATGCATTTCAACCGTTGATCAGGATCATAGCCACCGTGATTTCTATTAATATCTATTTATTAATTATAAAATAATAAAAATGTCCACCTTAGCTGGATATTTTTTAAAATGGCCGGTTGAGAATAAAAATGAGGACCGGCCATTAAATAGTCGGTTGGGACTCTTCCAGAATTTTTTTTTTTGAAATATTTAGTAGATTACTTCTTTTTATGTATAATTAGCATAATTATACTAAAATGAGCTAAATTACTTGAAATTATGTTAAATTACACTAAATTAAGTTAATTTAACTTAAAATAACGCTGAATTACGCTAATTATACTGAAATACGCTAAACTACACTAAATTACGCTAAATTACGCAAAATTACGCCGATTTTGTGCCATCTTTCCTAAATCATAAAAAATAGTAAAAATTGGTATTCTACAAGTTCATTATATAACCAATTTACTGAGCTACTTAGATCAAATAATATAAATAAAAATCTTAATCGGAAACTTGAACTCAAGTTTTGAGACTCTTCCCTTTGTTTTTTTTTCAATTCTGAATTTTAAAAAACGGCAAAGCTGTAAGGTAACCCCATTCAACTGCCTTGCCAAAATCTAAATTTATAAAACACCTGAAAGAACCTCCATCACAGAAATATGTTTATTATATGTAACCTGAAACAAATTAGGATATTCAGTGAAAAGAACACTCTCTCCATGCCACCTATTAAAGCCAGAATCTAACATTCTGCCCATTACCCTTGTGCTATGAAGAACTCACATGTACAATATGGCTAACCTTTAGAATACCTGACCATAATGCAGATTTAGAATACTTGTCAAAGTAATGTTATTGGATGGATGGATAGATAGAAGATTGAGTATATTTGAGTTTGGATCCGGACCGTGCGATCTCTTTTGGCACGAATATTAAAGAGACCCTGTGTATTCCACTTTGGGTCAGATTGGCCCATATTATGTCTGATAGTCCAGATTGGCCTGGATTCTGCATCTGCATTACCACACTTAGCTCCGAAAAAATTGAAAATGAGTGGAAAGTAAATTATAGATATGGTGTTGGACATATTGATAGCCTAACAATCAAGTTTGTGCCAAAACAGATCGGACGGTCTGAATCCAAACTCAAGATTTGAGGATTCTGATAGAATGGTCCGGATCCAAATTCAAATATTATGTTTTTTAGAGGATATGGACCCCCCCCCCCCCCCCCCCCCCCCCCCCCCACACACACACACAGGGCGCATGCATCTTGATCGGATGGAAGTGCTGCCCCATCGAACTCAAATTTGAGTTTGATGGGCATTGGACCTACTCTTTTCCCTTTTCACTGACATGGTTGATTTACACATCATAAATTTGGGCTCCAGTGACTTTGGCATGTTGAATTAGTAGTATAAACTATAAACACATTTATGAACAATCTGAAGGCCCGAATTTTGTTTATTTTTCTTGTTATTCCCCTCAGTAACATATATCTTTGAATTTCAATGTTTGTGTGTCAGCACTTGTTGATAATATTGTTCACTGATGTCTTCTGAACTGTTTGTTAAACTTGTGGAATTATACGATTCGTACAGCATTGTTGGTTTATTTGTGAGGAATTACAGTACAACATTCGTCCATTTCTGTTTTGAATCTACTTTATGAGTGAAACACTATCAAAATTGCAGTTATTGTTTGTGTAATTTTAAGAGGGCAAAAAAAATTGTTTTTGATAATGAGCCAAGGAAAAAAATGGTACTTTTTTGACCTTTTAAAGGTATCTTTTTTTCTTGCCTTGTAAAATTTTGTAAATACTCTTAAAATTTCGCTAATATACTTGTAGAAAATCTTTTTTAGTGAGATTCAAGTGAAGAGGAAAATGTGGTTAAGATCTGCACTCCATTTTAAATTTTAACAAAGGACGATGACTTGGTTTATATGGAATTCTCACTCATGCCTTTTTATCAAGATTTTTTTAAGCTTTTTATGAAAGTTGACTTTATATTTTATGGCCTAACAAAACCCGAACAAAGTTTGGCTTTTGCTGTTTTGCATGTATCAAGATTTATGAAGTTTGACTTCAGTTTTTTTATTAAAATGTGATGCAGGGTTTTCATTTCTGAAATAAGTTTTTAAAGATTGATTTTTAACTCACTTTGAGTGTAATTTAACACTTTCCATTTAAAAAATGTCGTTAAATCCTGGTATAAAATATTATTCTGGGATTTTCTTTTTGTTTCTTGGTGAAAACACATTTTACTTGTGCTTGTGAAGACCCAATGATGCTGTAATAAGGATACATATGAGGATGTGAAAAAATTGTTCTCAGTTGGAAACCGATAAGAATGCCAATGGTTTGTTGTATGCAAGCGCTCTGTGATGGATTTTGAGGGGCATGCAAGAAATCCCCCCCTGTTGCATACTCATCTGCCATATGTTTCTTTCTCTCTATGTGGGTATGTTTGAATGCATGACAATAGCACTTACCTGGGAATAGTTCTCATTCAAATTGAGGTACCTTAGAGGATATTAATTTCTTATTTACAAGTTACCCCCCACACATGAGAATAGCACTTATCTGCCATTTTGTTTCTTTCTCTCTATGTCGATCCAAACCGTTCAACATGATTTCCACGATAAAATGTGCTTCCAAATCAAATTTTACATTTCTTTGAATTTTTTTACTATTTATTAAGATGTGTACAAAATTCAATGGTCTGAATTTGACTAGTTTTTGTAAAATACATAATAAATAGTAAAAAAATTCAAAAAAATGTAAAATTTGATCTGGAAACATATTTTATTGTGGAGATTATGTTGAATGGTTTGGATCGACGATTTGAAATTTGAAAATACAGAAAATAATTGTGGTAACTTTGTTGTAACTCAAAATTGTGGAAAACTAGATCCCTCATATTATTATTGGATGTTAACTATTTGAATCAGTGTATTGTCTCCTTACCTATGGAGTCCTTCAAGCCAATTTGACTTTATTTATAACTTATTGGAATTTACCTATTATTGATATTTTGGAAAAAAAATTATATATTATTTTTTGTGGTAATTAATTTCCGCTTGTAATTTAATTGTTGATGGAAAGAAGTTTTGTGAATGGAAGTTGATTTATGTCATAAATAATATATCATGAGAATTAATTTGTGCTTGATAAATTATTTTGTACATCGAAATTAATATTTATGTTGTAAAATATTTATACCATAAAGTTATTTTGTGTCATAAAAATTATATCATGAGAATTGATTTGTGTATGGAAAAATGGTTTGTATATATTATTATGTGATTTGCAAGAACATAAAGAAAAATCAGTACAAGATGAAAACAACCAGCTGTAGATGAAAGACAGCCAATAGAATGAAAGACAACTTGTAGAACAAGAAAGACATCCAGTAGAAAATAAAAGACAACATGTAGAACATGAAAAGATAACAAGGAGAATATCAAAGACAACTTTAAAAAGAAGAAAGACAACAGTAGAAATGAAAGACAACCAGTATAACATGAAAGACATCCAATACAAGATGAAAGACAACTAGAAGAATATGAAATGCAACTTGAAAAACATGAAAGACAACTAGAAGAAATGAAAGACAACAAGTTGTAGATAAGACAACTAGTAGAACATGAAAGAAAACCAGTACAAGATGAAAACAACCAGTTGTAGATGAAAGACAACTAGTAGAACATGAAAGACATCTTGTAGAACATGAAAGGCATCTTATACAAAATGAATGACAACCAGTAGAACATGAAAGACAACAAGTAGAATATCAAAGATAACTACAAGAAGAAGAAAGACAACCAGTAGAACATGAAAGACAACCAGTAGAACATGAAAGACAACCAGTATAACATGAAAAACAACATGTAGAACATGAAACACAACAAGTAGAACATGAAAGACAACTAGAAGAAGATGAATGACAACCACTAGAACATGAAAGACAACTAGTACAAGATGAAAGACAACCAGAAGAGCATGAATGACAACTAGTAGAACATGAAAAGACAACTAGTAGAACATCAAAGACAACTACAAGAAGAAGAAAGATAACCAGTAGAACATGAAAGATGACTAGTAGAACATGAAAGACAACCAGTACATGATGAAACCAATAGAAGATGAAAAACAACCAATAGTAGATGAAAGACAACTATTAGAAGAGAAAAGACAACCAGTAGAACATGAAAGACAACTAGTACTAGATGAAAGACGAACAGTAGAAGATGAAAGACAACCAGAAGAAGATGAAAGACAACCAGTACATGATGAAAGGCAACCAGTAGAACATGAGAGACAACTAGTAGAACATGAGAGACAACCAGTAAAACATGGAAGATAGTTAGAAGAAAATGAAATGAAATTTGAAGAACTTAAAAGATAATTAGAAGAAAATGAAAGACAACCTGTGGTACATGAAAGACAACTAGTAGAACATGAAAGACAACCAGTAAAAGATGAAAGACAACTAGTAGAACATGAAAGGCAACTTGTAGAACATGAAATACAACTTGTAGAATATAAAAGACAACCAGTAGAACATGAAAGACATCTAGTAGAACATGAAAGACAACTAGTATAAGATGAAAAGAAAACTAGTAGAACTTGAAAGACAACAAGTATAACATGAAAGATAACCAGAAGAAGATGAAAAACAACTAGAAAAATATAAAATATAACTAGAAGAACATGAATGACAACTAGTATAAGATGAAAGACAACAAATAGAACATGAAAGACAACCAGTACAAAATGAAAAGACAATTAGTACAAGATTAAAGACAACCTGTAGAACATAAAAGACAACCAGTATAAGATGAAAGATAATTGGTAGAACATGGAATGACAACCAGTAGAAGATATATGACTAAGAGTAGAACATGGAAGACAACTAGTAGAACATGAAAGACAACTCGTAGAACATGAAAGACAACCAGAAGAGGATGAAAGACAACCACTAGAGCATTAAAGACAACCACTAGAAGATGAATGACAACTAATAGTTTATGAAAGACAACTAGTGGAACATGGAAGACAACTAGTATAACATGAAAGATAACTCATAGAACATTGAAGACAACCAGAAGAAGATGAAAGACAACCACTACTGCATTAAAGACAACCAATAGAAAATGAAAAACAACTAGTAGAACATGAAAAACAACTAGAAGTTGATGAAAGAAAACCTGTAGAACATGAAACACAACAAGTACAAGATATAAGACTACGAGTTACAACATGGAAGTCAACTAGTAGAACTTGAAAAACAACTAGTAGTAGATAAAACATAAACAGTAGAAAATCATAGACAACTAGTACAAGATGAAAGACAACCAGAAGAAGATGAAAGACAATAGAAAAAAATGAAAGACAACCAGTAGAATATTAAAGACAACAAGTTAAACATGAGATACAACAAGTAGAACACGAAAGACAACCAGCATAAGATGAAATACAACTAGTAGAAGATGAAATACAACTTGAAGAATATGAAACACAACCAGTAGTAGATGAAAGACAACCAGTAGAACATGAAAGACAACTAGTACAAGATTGAAGACAACTAGTAGAACATGAAAGACAACCAGTAACATAAAAGACAGTTGGAAGAAGATGAAATGCAACTAGAAGAACTTCACAACCAGAAGAAGATGAAAGACAACTGTTTGTGTTTGACTCAAATTTAATTTAAATCATGTCGTTCAATTAAATTTTTATTAGCTCAAGTTCGAATTTGAGTTTGAAATTTTTTACTAACTCATTTGAGCAGAACAAGTATATATCTCGATATTTAGCTATATATATTATTAATTCTGAAATATTTATTCATCAATATAATATAAGATACTCACTTAGCTTTTCAAAAATATATATATATAAAATTTTGAAAATTTTATCATAAATTCCAAATTTTAGTAACTAAATAATATCTACGAAAAAAACAAATATTACTTAATTTATACGTCGATCCTCTAAAAAAATTCGAACAGGAAAATAAAAAATACCTAACAATGGAGCTCATACCCAATTCGAATTTCACTTAATTCAAACTCATTTTAAGTCTAGCTTGATTCAATTTGACTTACAATAAAATGAAGTTAAGAATTGAAATCAACTCCAAAAAAATATGAGCGCATAATTAAACATTCTGTTCCGAAACAATTTTATTACCATAAACAATCTATATATTCTGAAAGTTTTTTTTTAATCTATATTAGTAGCTACCAGGTGTACATAAAATAGAGATCTTTACAACTTTAAAGCTAAAACTAATTAAGTAGTGTACTCAACTACTCTATACCAAAGTTATTCGGCACACCATCCATCCTCACAACCTGACTTCTTCTACAACACTTTAGCCACAGTTCTGTTTCCTCCTTAATTTGTTGCGCTAACAAACTGGGAAGCATCCATTTCTGTCTAAATATGCATTCATTTCTTTGCTTTCAGAGCCCCTACAACACTCCCATGACCCTAGTCGCCCATGTTCGCTTACTCTCTTGCACCACCTGCCAGTACACAAACCATGATCTATCCCAAGTCATCAGAGTTGAGTCTGATATGTATATGAGTTGACATATGCAGTCCCACACCTGAATTGCATATCGACATTGGAAAAACACATGAAAAATGGTATCCAAAGAACATTCCGAGCACACTGCACATTCAGCATCACACTCCATACCCGTTTTTTGAAAGTTTAATTTCAGATTTGTATCCACGATAATTCAATTTAATTTAATGCATTCTATATGTAAAATTAATGAGTTCTCTCATGCAAATATTTTGCAATAAATTCTCGATATAATGCATCAAACAAGAAGGTTGGAATACGGATACGGATCGGATAGAAGTAAAACTATATATGTATCTGCTTTTATTTTTCAGATACAGATACAAATCGGATAAAAATGGATATAGATATGAATCAGATATTAAACAGATACAGATCATATATCCATTTTCAATACTATCTTTTAATAAAAGAATATAAATATTATTAAAAAAATATAAAAAAATTCATAAATTATAATGATGAATAACATTATTTTTTCATAATATATATAAACATGTTATATGAGGAGGGTTCAAATACCTCTATTTTTTGTGTCTCCACCATGCCTCCATTTTAAAACATTAATTACTCAAAATTCAAATATAAACGTCAAAATAAAAACCGTTAGATTTGATCTATATGATTTTTACTATGTGTTCATAAAAAACTTTCACATTTCGATTTGTTTTATGTCGAATCAATAAGTTGAAAAATGAACGTCTAGTAATTATCCACATTAGTATATTTTTACAAGCTCTTGATGACAAACACAACAAAGTTGAAATATCATTTTTTTTTTTTACACATGCATAGATAAATGATGTGGATCATATAACGGTTTTATTTGATTTTTAAGTTTAAAATTTTGAGTTATTAAAGTTTTAAAAATGATTGCATGATGGAGGCACAAAAATGAAAGCATTTGAACCCTCCCTCAGTGCTGCTCCGGATTCCCTCATGGCGAAATTTTCTGAATTCCAATAAGTTTGTCATAAACTTGAGTTCTCCATCTCTTTTAGAAAAATTGAAAACGTCTAATTCAAGAGATATGGAAAATTGTTTGAATGTTTTTGTGGATTTCTAATTTTGTTTTATCTCGAACACATAGCTGACGCAGTGACAATGTTTCACCCATAGAGAAGCGTTGTTTTGGCAACGTTTCATCCTTGGAAAATACATTACCTAGAAAATTGACGCAAATATCGTTTATTGTTGAAACAAAATCATGTCATTGACAACTTTTTATTTCTAAGAAATATGTCAAATATTATAACAATACTTCACCCTAAATTAAACATTATTTTAAAAAATTGAAGCGAAACATCGTTTCTGTGCGAGGATCAAAAGTTGTCATAAAAAACATTTCACCTCAGCAGATTTTGCCGATTAGATACCATAAATTTATATTTATATTTTAAAATGATACAGATAAAAATCAATGAGGATAATTTGCAGAAATATTCAACTTTCTCTTCTTATTTTCTCAAATTATGGAAAACATAGAATGTACGCAACTATTAATTCAATTCAATGGACTTGTAGTAGTTGCATGAGAGAAAAAAAAATATTCTTCGTGAATAATTTTATAGTATTTCTCTCTTTCCTAATTTTTCTTCATGAAATTTTTGTATAAAAAAGGCATTTCTTTTATAATAAGACATTTTAACATACTCTTTGACAGTATAAATGCATGACCTAAGGCTTTTCTTTCTATAAAATATTTGGGTATTATATCACAACACTTAGAACATCTCAAATAAAACAACTCTAATTAATTTCTAAATAACTTAACTACTAAAAAGAAATTAAGTCTCTTCTATTAATTTATTAACTTCCACATTCATGAAATTGAAATTAGAGTTTCTATTGATACTATGTCAGAAACTTTCATGCAAGAGAAATAAACTTTAGCCAATGATTTCGCCAGCGTAGAGTTTATAAATAATTTCGTCAATAATTTCACTAATAATTTCGCCAGTGTGGAGTTTATACAGTCTCCACCAATACGCACACTGATATCTCTAGATCCCACTTTCATGCAAAATACAATTGGGTATATGCTCTCAGATAAATTATTCAAGAAGTTAAGGGTGTCAATGCCCAAAACTTCGTTCTCTTCATCCTGGTAGTATATAACGAGGAAATCATAAATTAAATTTATTAAATTAAAGATTCTTCTGTGGATAAAACATAAAGGGAAAGCACGAAAAGAGTCTGATAGTCAACATTAAATTTGCCTATTGGTGTGTGGTAACTTAATTCTACTTTTTATCAAACTTACATTAAATTCTGGTCTTCCACTAATTATCATTTATTTCTAAACCCCTGATGTCACTGTTTGTTCACTCTTTGGCAACCTGCCAGTGACAAGAGGAAATTATGAAGTAGAAATAATATATTCCATTTAACATTTAGATCCTGAGAAATCAGATTATACTTTACTGATTCATCCCCGTTCTATTTTCTTGATTACTACTCCCTGAATTTTAACCTCTTTTTGTTTAATTATAAAATTTTCGTTATTTTTAATATAATATTCATAGTAGTCTTCTTTCTAAATTAACGCAAAGAGAAGACACATTTAGATTCAGAAAAAAGAAAGTAGATTAGCAAA
>JAJGRW010000916.1:915522-1117522 GCA_025461045.1 Carex parvula
CAATTTAGAATGATATTGATAAAATTTATATGAAAATATAATGCTAGAACATTTTTATTGCATTATTAAATAATTTTGACAAATTAAATTGTATAGTTGTACATGCATGTTGCATCAATTATTTATGTCAACATACATGACCATAGAACATCAACTCTTGTTGGGTGAGTTAATGAAGGAACAAAGACAAACATCGTCCGTTGGTCGATCGGAACCGTTCAAATGAAAGAGTGTTCCATTAATTTCATTGTTGGTAAGTTTGATCTAATTTGATGTTCATTTACACATCCATCCAAGCGATGAAATATAACGACATCGTAGGGTTATAAATATTACACATTGGATCGAAGCTTATAATTGTTGGAACTCTAATTTTTTTTCATTGTTAAGGTTCTTGATACTAACTTGATCATTTTAAAAGAAATTAGGTGTTATTTCATTGCAGATCGACCGTTGAATGCTCATGCAGAAATCAACGGCCCGTAAATTTTGGCTCAATTTGTTGTACATACATTACCTAATTAGTAAATATCAAGCTTTGAGCCATTCGATAGGCAATGAATGGTCTTGATGCCTTTATTTAAGAGGAGATGAGAAGGAAGTCCCAATTCTCTGAGGTAACATAATATTTTTGTTTAGATCCGACTCTAGATGATGCACAAACTTCTCAATATTCGTGCATACTTATGATTTAGTCATTTAGACGACCCCAATCTGAACACAAATATTATATTACCTCATAGTACATTAATCGGTGGATAGGTCTTCCAGCCTCTTCTCCTCTCAGCCTCTCTGGACTTAGGTTTTTTTTCATCTGAACGAGCCTCCAATTTTCTCTTCCCGCTAATTTATGCCAAAATCCTAACATTTTTTTCTCTTTCCCTCCCATTCTACAGTGCTCGCCCAAATCCCTTCACCCGCTAATACCAAACATCGATCTCCCCTCCTGTCCTCTCTCTCGTGGTCTCTTAGACCCGCCTCTCTCTTTCCCAAATCCGATCCGAGTCACCATGGAGTCGTCCAGCCTCAGATCCCTTTCTTTTGCTGAGAAATTTCTCTTGTCTGGCGCCGCTTTCTCCTCCCACGCAGCGCCTCAAGTTCTCCACGACGCTCCTCTCCTCTTGATCCGCGACGCTCCTCTCTCTTCTCTCAATCAGCCAAGCGAAGCCCCAATAGCTAATCACAAACTGGTATTTCTCTTCCCTCTTCTCTGATTTTGCGCCATGCTACTTCAATAGCGAATTTGTGTTTTTTTTACTGAAGAATAATTTCACAAGTTGGAACTTCAGTTGCAATTAGGTTTGCTTGGAACTTTAGTAGCAATTTAGCAAGCCTACTCTTGTCAGACAAAATAATTAATGAGGGGGGATTATGGTTAAAATTTTGTAATGCTGGAACAAGAAGACTAATGGGGGTCTAATCTTCAACCAGACCCTGATTAGTAAATCGGTACAGTTGTGTTAGCAGCTGGTAAGATAGTTGGGTACCGGTGTACCAGTATCCTTTCCCAGCATGCTGTCAATTGGGTAGCTAAACACCAAATGAAGCATCAAAAGACAGAAAAGAGTGAAATATTTCGCCGATATGGTGTCGGTATAAGAATTTCATAAAAACAAGTTATATATTATTCATGTATGCCCCAACTTAACCCAAGTAAATCATTTATTGCCGTCTCTTTTTGGAAATTTTAATCTACTAATTTTAGTTGTCTAATTGAAAATTAATTCTTTATTGTAGGTGGTAAGCTGGGTGATAGCAGCTTTTCTGATCCTAATCAATGGATATCTACTTCTCTCATTCTTCTCCGAAGAAGTACGCGGTGCTTTGCTTAGTTCTACTGTATCTATTGCCTTGGTAGTCTATGTCATATTTATACTATACCTCATCTTGCGAAATACTGCTTTGTATTCGAAGTTCACCTCCAGGTTCTAAAAGAACTCGTGAACATTAGTAAGGTTAATTTAATTTCCTGTTTTAATACAACATGCTTCTTCGTTTCATTTACTTCTTTCTTTCTTGAGATTTATTAAGGGTTTTGTAGCTTCACGTAGAAAAACTCTTCTTATCTTAGAAAAAGAAACACCCGCTATTTTCATTGCGTCTTCTATTCACTTTCATGTTCATCCAACATGTGTTGCGAAAATTTTGGTTGGAATGAGATTACTGACATAAAAGCAAGTGGTAATATAGTGATACATCCTTATACATCAACTACCTTTTTCTAAAGATCAAGACAAGTCGACAATAGAAACAAAATTATGTATACTTTAATCATATTTGAAACATTTATCCAAAGATTTATTTTTTATTCATGGAAACTGCCTTTTCAGAAAAATAAAGTTTAACAATAGAAATAAAATTCATTTCTCAGGCATTTTTCTGTTCAATTTCTTCATCTAATGTGCATCTTCAGACAAGTTAAAATAAGCCAACTATACTCAGTATTGCACCTTGAATTCGTCGTACCTTGGGCATTATTCCAGCAAAGCTATAACTGGTATGGATTGTGCATGAAGCAAGGCTCTGGTTTAAGACTTGTACTAAATTGATTGTTCTTACACTGTTTCTTCACTTCTGTCTTTCTTTTTCTTTTTCTTTCTTTTTCTTTTTTTGAGAAAAGCCCGTAGGCATGCATTAATCCAAAGTTTAAAGTTCCTACATTACATTGTGCTTTAAATTCGCACTTAGGTTAAAATTTTGTAATGCTGGAACAAGAAGACTAATGGGGTCTAATCTTCAACCAGACCCTGATTAGTAAATCGGTATAGTTGTGTTAGCAGCTGGTAAGATAGTTGGGTACCGGTGTACCAGTATCCTTTCCCAGCATGCTGTCAATTGGGTAGCTAAACACCAAATGAAGCATCAAAAGACAGAAAAGAGTGAAATATTTCGCCGATATGGTGTCAGTATAAGAATTTCATAAAACAAGTTATATATTATTCATGTATGCCCCAGCAAAACTCAAATATTGTGTGTACCCAGCTAAAGAGAAATACATAGTTTGCATAAATCACCTTTTTTCCTAAATTTTTGTCCTTTTTGTTATTTTGGAACAATATTTCTCACTTTACAGGGATGTGCAAAATATTCTCAGTTTTGTTTAGGTAAATATGAATTACCCATTAACTATTATTTTGAATCTGTCTTTGCTGCAGTTTGTTGGAAGGGAGGAGCTTAGACCATGTCTCGAAGTGAATGTGGTTTGTGTTCTAATTTGCAGTTATTTAATTCGGTTAGCTTCCTTTTCATTACTAATAACTAAAATTACTAATAATTACTAATAGTTTTCTGAATTTTAATTACATATAACTAAAATTCAGAAAATTATATTTTTACTTGTTCAATAAAGTCTTTAATTGAACTTTCTCATCATCATTCAGAAATGAAAAAAAAATGATTAGAATTTGGTACTGCATCCACTGATATGGCTCTTTCGACAGCTCAATTTTGAAAGGAGAATGACAATCGAACTGAAATTAATAGGGTAATTGCTTAATGGACCAAAAAAATTGTTCTCTTTGTAAATAGTTCAGATTTGGTTCATTAATGAGAATTTCTTAATTGGGTGAATTACTATTCATATAGGTAAAACTGTACAGTACCAATACACCAGAAATATTTAGGTCAATTAAACCAAATTGTTCTCGGCCTTTTGCATGCGCTCACTCATGGAACAACTGCGCATTAAACCAATTAAACAGACAAGCATACAACCCTGAAAGTTTTTACATGCGCAGTTGTTCCATGAGTGAGCGCATGCAAAAGGCCGAGAAAATGTATTTACATGCGTGTCCATGGAAATACTGAGTATTTACAACGGGGGTATAACCATGGGTAGTATTAACATGCGTAGGCGCATGCAACAAGCCATTTTCAGACCCATGCTACAAACGAAAATTCTGGTAGTGTGAGATGGACAAACAAACTTTTCGGACCAACAGAGAAAGGGTCGTGGATCACCTCAATTCTCTTGATAAGGTACTAATTGAATAGAAAATAAAAAATAACTTAACGCATGAAAGAATTATATTGCTTCAAGCTTTCCATTTCCATAAAAAAAAATGAATCATATGAAGTATCGTGATCAATAGGCACCTGCTTGAATCAATGTTTGGTAGAACTTTTTTTTTTATAGCAATGTGTTGAATGTTTTATGTCTTATTAATTATGCAAAATAGCTTATGTTTTTCTCGCACACATGAGTTGTTTGACGAATTGTCACAAACTGAATGCATGAATGTCAGATTCCAGATTCCATATCCGATATATAAATAGAGAGAGGCGTTGCAAACTCCGCATAATGGTGAGATGTTTTTAAGGTTTCAGTTCAATTTTTTTATGCATTACATGCAACTTCTTTTCTTGTTTTTCACAGATCACACATCCAACTCTTAAACTGCAATTTCGTCAGATATAATATGCACACTAATACAAGTCTGATTGCATTTTATTTCATTTAGTGTTTGTTTTCTTTCTTTTATCCTTTCGTCTCTTTGCTCTGAATGACAATTTCCTGTTGAACTGAATGCATGAATGTCACATCAATCTGTCATTCTATAGGACCTGTTTGCATATTTTCTTCAAAAACCTCAGCTTGATAGTGAATCACACTAATGTATTTGTTTCCTGTTGTAAAAAGACTAGTAAGCATATAGTGAATATAATAAAACTTATAAGGGTCAGTTTGTAAAATTGAGTGTTCTCTTGTCATATCCTGGTTCCTTCATTTCTCCTGTTTGGCCTAGTTTAAAACCAAGTTGTCTTTAGATACTGGTTCCATCATTTCCCTTGTTTGGCCTAGTTTAAAACTAAGCCGTCTTTAGATACTGGTAACTATAAGCTTTTACTTCTGGTCTGCTTGTTGTGCTGTAATTCTCAGTTCAATTGGATTTCATTGAGTTTCCTTTAAGCAGTTTTATTTTCGATATACAGAATGAGAAGAAGTTTTAATATCTGAATAACTGATCAATGCATTTACATAGAATGATCAGTTTTTTTTAAACGGTTTCTGGTTTTAGGTTTGCTTTCTGCTTTTCTTCAATTTCTGTGTTTTCTTCATGAAATTAACTGTGTGAAGCATCATGCAAACTAAATTTTTTTTTCCTTATTAAACAAATTACTAATGTTGTATTTTTATTTAGGTGGCATAAAAAAAACCGTTTAACAACAAAGACTGCATGGCCATGACACCTTTCTAACATAGCTCAATAATTAGACATGCATGAAGTTGAGGAATCACTTGGTTGGTTTAACCTCGACGATATGAATCCGATGAAGATGGTTATTAGTTGGTAGACTTTCATTTTGGAACAATGTGATGTATGGCAATTTGGATAATTATTTTGTATCTCAATTACTTTGTAATGTTTCACTATTTAAAACAAATATTTCAATTTAAGTTTCCGAATTATATGTGTATCTTAAATATTTGTGTATCTCATTGTTTTTTCAAACTACTGCTGTAATTCTTGTTGTTGTGGTTTACAAAATAAATTCAATTTGAAGGGAGACATTAAAAATATACAGAAAAGGCTCTGCACTGTAATACAAAACAAGTTACAAGGGTAAGTCCTTGTAATTAGTAGTTGTCAGAATAACCAGACTTCTTGCAAGGGTAGTGTAGGACTTCTTACAAGGGCCTTCAAAATAAAATAATAAAAACGGAATCTTCAAAACTTGTTGCAAGGGTCAGCCCTTGCAACTGTTTTGTCTCAAATCTTTAGACTTATTGCAAGGGCATGGAATGAGGTTTTTGCAAGGACATTCATTAAAATATAATATCTGGCTCTGCTAGCGGGTCACGGGTCTTCAATTATTATTTGCAAGAGTAGATAAGAGACAATTTCAAGGGTAAACATCAAATCTTTTGCATGCGTTACTTTTTGCAAGGGACACCCTTGCAACAGGTTTTCTTGTGTCAGAAATGCCATTTCTTTTGCAAGGGCCGTTCACACTCTTGCAACAAGTAAGTGCTACTCTTGCAAAAAGTCCAAATTCTAGTAGTGACCACGACCAGTACTAAGTGGAAAATCAAAGAACAATATTCTGTCTCCAATGCTGCTAAGCTTGACCCAACAAGGATTCCCTTTTCCATTGTCAAATTTGAGAAGGTGAATAAAAAATTTATAATTCGTCCACCTAGCGTCCCGCTTATAACCAACGACCAAAATATCTCCACAAGACTCGACGAGGTAAGGACCCAAGGACATATCTTCATATATGGGTGGTGGTATGACATAGAGCTCTTTACGGCCACTAATATCCCAAATTTTTGTAACCCCATTTTGATTCTTACGATCTGTACAAACCCTAAAAATCAAACCCTTCAAATA
Source organism: Carex parvula (assembly GCA_025461045.1). NCBI lineage: Eukaryota > Viridiplantae > Streptophyta > Magnoliopsida > Poales > Cyperaceae > Carex > Carex parvula. The sequence continues at coordinate 921,855 of JAJGRW010000916.1, forward strand.
GTAACAGTGGTATTGAAACTCGTATCCAGGTCCAATGATGTCCCACCTGTCATCACCGGGTTTACAACGAACCGACATTTTAGTCATAGAGGCATGTATATAATCGTCAATTTGAAAACTTGGAGGATTACTGTGTGAAACCACATATGGATTACAATCATGTATAACAGGGAGAGGAAGCTCTCTATTGTTAAGGGGATTCATAAGAGACAAGCTATCGTAATTACCAAATTGGCCAGTGAGGATGTAACCACCGGCAGTTTTAAAGGGCCTCCTGCCAGAGGAGCAGGGAGCACGGATGGTGTATACTTTGTTGAAAGCCATAGAGTAGAACTCCAGATCGGGCCCATCGCTTTCCCTCAGGATCCAAGGGAATTGTGGGGGTAGGTCGGCCACAAAGGAAGAGAGATGCCAAGGCTTGCAAACTGCTCGGGATCGGACAAAATCAGAGATGTCGGGAAGATTTTTCAGGATGAGAGGGAAAAGTTCTGGCAGAAGGTCTACCCAATTCCTTTCTATTTTGATTGTCTCCTCCTTCCTTTTCTTCATTATACTATGGCACTTTTAGGTGGAAGCCAAAGGATTGAGAGAGATATGTTTTGCTTTTGTTAGGCTTTTGCAAAAGAGGGATAAGCGACGATATTAGACCAAGGAGAATTTTATGTGGAAAAATTTAGATATATGCTCATCTCGTAACATCTTTAATTAGATATTTTTCCATCAAATTTTTAAATCAATTATTTCTCCATCTAAATATAACTATGAGTCCGGCTACTATAACATTAGTGTCATTCCAAACTAAATAACACCATATCTTAAATCATTGGATCTACTTTAATATTCGTGCAAGACACTAGTGTCATTCCAGCCCTATCTTGTGCACGAATATTAAAGTAGATCCAATGGTTTAAGATGTGGTGTTATTTAGTTTGGAATGACACTAGTGTTATAGTAGCCGGACTCTATAACTATATATTATTAGATGGCTTGACTGTAATATGTCATGATGCGGGAGCTGTTCTTGCATATTTGATAATTGATAGTAACTCAGATTTTACTATTATTTTTCTTCTTTTATGTATCTTACATGCCAAAAAACTATTGTAAAATGTTAGTCATGCTATGCTCTAGTGAACTTGAAATTGATTGGAAGGATCTATTTTCTTATTTTGTTATTAACGAATTTAATGAACTAAGACTTTTAACATATATTGCACAATTGTAAAGTGTTAGTCATGGTTAAGTGTTAGTCATGCTATGTTTTTTTTTTTGTTATACATCTTTTTCATATATTGCACAATTTTGTCATTTCAGCTTTATTTTGCTTAAATACTATGAGGTTAATAACGTTATTTGAGCTGTGATTCTCATGTCTGATAATAACTACACTAGTAATTTATCCTGTACCAAATCATTTCATGTGAAATTAGCTGTTAGCTTTGTTTTTTTTATCTAACAATCAAAATATTCAATTACCTAGCAAATAATTCAGAAAAAATAAAATAAAAAAGCGCAAGTTACAGTGGGGCTGCCAAAAAAGCTCGTAGTTCGTGATTCGATTGACTTCGATTCGAAATTTTTTTTCAATTAACTCGTTTGATTGAAGTTTGTTCTGAAACAAATCAAACTAGTTCGGTTCGAATCTTATTCAAACTCAAATTGGATATAGTTTGTTCGAAATTGGTTCGCGAACTATTTTGGTTCGAATCTCAAATTAACATGTACCGTTCAAATTAGAGCAACGTCAGTGGCTCAGTGCAAAATCAAGGTTTCATTTCAAATAGGTACAAATAGGTACCTGAAATATATATGATCAGATAAGATCCAATGCAATGCTTTTTTTTTTTATGATGGTTGACGGCGAAATGCCGCCAACAGATATATTAATACTAAAAAAAGATTTTTTACAAAACTAAATTATAAAAACATCAAAATCCCTAAAAATACAAAGCTATTCAACTCGCAAAAATAGCCAATCCAATGCAATGCTTAGTTTAAGCTATCCAATTTAAAGAAAATAACTAAGGGCAGTAGGCTGCCAAAAAAGCTCGTAGTTCGTAATTCGATTGACTTCGATTCGAAAAAAAAATCGCAATTAGCTCGTTCGATTGAAATTGTTTTGAAACAAATCAAACTAGTTCGGTTTGAATCTTATTCAAACTCAAACTCAAACTAGGATAAGTTTGATTTGGTTTGATTCGTTTGCAACCCTAAGTTACAGAGATATGCAGTCAAAAAATATTTCAGCAAAAAAATGAAAAAGAGATGAAACCAAATCCGATGGTAGAGGAGTTTCAGAAATGTACCAAAACATGGACCATAAAATGAGGTAATAAGGTCTATGGCTGAGGCCTGGTATCAAAGCATAAAAGGCCCTGATACCGGCTTGAAGCTTGGTCTTGGCCTTGACGCGGATAAGAGTTTTGGCGCGAGAGAGAATCACTGCTCTAGCCATAGATCAGTGACAACTAGAATGAATAGGACAATAGTGCTGTTTTCCAAATTTAAATTACTAATTTGGTATAAGTATATCATTAGATTGAAGGCCGCAAGCCATGACAGACAGGGACACTGACTTCTGTCAGGCATTCCATCAAACAGTTGTTTGCGGTGTGAAAAAATTGGGAGGATATGCATTGCTGCAAACGGGCAAAAAAACCAAACGCTAAACCTAAAAATGGGTTCATCATCTTAGCATTAAACTCTTATCCATGACCACAAATAGTAATGAAAGATATTTTGTTAGTTAAGCAATGCATACTCTTGATTTTGGAATAAAAATCTTTGTGAAGACTTTTTAAATTGAAAAGAAATTTGCCGCGCTCTCTATGCGTCATTTTGTCGAACAGATCCAGGACAACACATCCGCCCCCGTCATTTGTCCCTCCCAACTCCACTCCATTCGAAAAAAACAAAAAAGGAGTCTGTCAGACAACCACTGGACCATTCCAGCAAAAATGGGTTCATCATCTTAGCATTAAACTCTTATCCATGACCACAAATAGTAATGAAAGATATTTTGTTAGTTAAGCAATGCATACTCTTGATTTTGGAATAAATCTTTGTGAAGATGGGTTTAAATTGAAAAGAAATTTGCCGCGCTCTCTATGCGTCATTTTGTCGAACAGATCCAGGACAACACATCCGCCCCCGTCATTTGTCCCTCCCAATTCCACTCCATTCGAAAAAAACAAAAAAGGAGTTCTCTGTCAGACAACCACTGGACCATCCCAGCAAACCAAGGCCGGCTGAGAACGATCCTCTACAGCCACCGGATCTTCTCTAGAAGAGGGATCAGGGCCGTTAATCACGCTCTGATCCAGTGGTCGTGGTTCATCAACCAGACTTTGGTGCCTGTCTTCTTTACTCTCAAGGAGACAGTAGTACGATCCTATAGAACAGATCCTGTTCAAGTAAGGTCGTACTTTGATAGTGCTACAAAACATATATTAGCGCTTCATCTTCTTTTTATAATTTCGATTTGGGACAAACTCGAGAAGCAATTAATAGTAAACCGGAGAGACGCCTTTGGGAATAAAGCTTCTTGGGCTGGACCGCTGGATGAAGTGGTTTTAAATGTCAATTGAGCCCCTTTTTTCTCAGCCCGACCCAATGTAGAGATCTTATCAATTGAACCCCTTTTTTTCTTATAAAATAAAAAAAGGCCTACATGTAATTATCAAGACTCTGTTTATAATGGCTCTATAAAGCCTTGTTTAACTCTGATATTACCTTTTTTTTTTTGAGGTGTTTGCGGGTCAAGATTTTAACAGATCAATTTAGGCTTCATGCAGCACACAAGCCCTGTTTTGATTTTATAGTCCGGACAAAGCCTAAACTGCTCTCTTAAAATATTTAGCCGTGTTTTACCAAAACTGCTCTGCTGATGAGGCATCAGTTTAACGCTTTTGCTTAACACATGTAGTTATTTTTAACTTAATTAGAACTAACCTAAATGCTCTTGGAGGTACTAAACCTTTCAATTCTCTTGCAGTACCGCAACTGAAATACTGATATAAAAACGATAAACACGAGCATTAGCAAAACGAACATCACAATGTCTAGTATTTAGAAACAACAAAGACAAGTATTCCGAACTAGCAAAAATATAAACCACCAGCTATCATATGCAAATAAACATCACAATATGTTTGCAAGAAACTAGAGATAAAAGTCTATATATTTTCTTCTTCAACAAGTTTGAAAATAGTCGGCCAGCGCTTTTAGCTTAAACTTGGCCTTTAAGCAATTTTATTTTAACCCAACTTTCAAGGCTTTACGAAAAATTATCATATTGAAGATACTGGTATAGAACAGTAACATATAAATGTACAAGCATAGCAATCTCTAAGTCGTCTCTGATCTCTATATAGGAGGAGCTTGTCTCCTCTGATTGTAACACACTCAAAAATCAATGAAAAAATAGATTGAATTTCAAGTCTTGTTTATCTTGTTTAGATCACGAACTAACCCCACAAGCCATTTACCATGGAAAAAAAACGAACACAATAATTAAAAGCCAACTAGTATTTTTACAAATTAAACCACTAATCATTTCCTCTTCTAAGCATTTAAAAAGCACCTCGAAGACAAACAAAATTGCATCAACTAACCCTCACAAAAGCCACCCAGAAAACCAACATGGACCTGATGATTATTTTTTTTGCTTTCTGGACCAGGTGAAAGTTAAATTCAAGAAAAAGCTAGGGGCAAATTAGCAAAAAAAAAAAGATGAAACAACCACTCGCTTCTGCACAGTTTTACCGCTACCGAAACCTAAACTTGTTATCACAAAATTGAAGGATCTCAATGCAAAAGAGCATTGCTGGAGTGGGTCAGCTCCTTGCGCAGCTTGTGAGAGAACGATCTGCAAGCGTCCACACTGAGATCAACGGCTGCAGCTAAGGCCACGAAAGCAGCCGCATCTTCAGCGCATCCGACGTGATTAACACCAACCTCTACAGTAGGCTTGGAACACCTCCCTTCACCTTCCACCGTTGTGGACATAACGAAGCCCCGATAACCCGCAAACGGCCACAGGCCATACCCGAAATCCCCACTCCCTCTAGGGCTGCACCCGGGAGAGCTACCTCTAGACCCGTTTTTGTTCATTGGAACCGTACCCGTCAAGTCAATAGCAAATTTCCCACCTTTGGCTGAGCTCAAAGAGGTGTCAACCAATGAGACACTAGAGTTCATGGAATTATCGGGTAGGAGATCGAAGCGGAAACCAAGCCCGTCAGTTGAGCCGGTTGACCCGAATTTCTCGCGCCAGGCCTCAAGACGGCCCCAAGGTTTCCAGGTCCCGTCACCAGGTTGGAGTATGAGCCACGCACCCGGGTTGGATCGGCTAACCCAGTCTGACCCGGGAGAGGCCACGAAGGGGGTGACCATGGAGGCCATGGCAACTGGAGAGCCCGAGAGGTCATGTACAGTCACTGACCAGCCCTTGCGCTCCTTAGCGGATCTCTCACGATCAGACCCGAAGTTTGGGAGCCAATTGCGGGCACTGTTGCCTGGATCCGATTGCATGGACCTGGACCTCAAGTGGAGATCACTGTTATTGCGGCAACTGAACTTGCATGTAAACATAGGCTGCTTCATTGAACCGTGGACTTGGAGCACTTGAGGACTGCATTCCGGTTCACCAGCGAACTCAAATACAAAGCGTGGGTCCGGTTCAGCCCGAACCGTTAGATTTAACTCAACCGCTGCACCGTTAGTCTTCTTCTTCCCCACCGATACCCAGCCACTGTGGAAAACAATGGCTTTCCCCTCGGCTCCTTTCAGATCCACAGGTAATGTAACCTTGCCGAGTAGCCTTCTACCAGAGTACACTGCGACCTTGACCTGCGCAGTGCGATTGGACCCAAAGAGCGACGATTTGAAAGAGATCTTCTCCTCTAGGTCAGCCTTGGAGAGGTGAAACACAGCAGCAGGGGTGGAGGTAGAGGCAGGTGCGGGTGTGCTGTCAGAGTCAAGTGAGGCCGGTAATGTCTGGTACGGGAGTTTGTTAAAACGGACCTTGCAATAGCACGGGGTGGAAGAAGGGTGCACTCCGGCACCGGCACCGGCACCGGCACCGGCACCGGCACCGGCGGAGCGAGTTGATACGGGAAGCTTGAGAGATAGATTTCCGACTAGAACCCGGACGAACTGGCACGGGTCCATTGGAGAGAGATTTCCGTAGTGTGGGTTTCAGACCTTCTCTTGCTTTCGCTTTGAAATTCACTTCATAACAATTAAAGATGATAACAATTAAAGATGCCAGTTGCTGCCAGTCTGGAAGTGTATAGCTGGAGTACAGCCTTCCATTTAATTGTTATCTGATTTTCTGTGACCTGATTTTCTGTACCGAGAGAATTCAACTATTGAGAGAACTGCTAATGTATCTGATTTTCTGTGGCCCTCTCTAGCAAAACACTAATGTAACCTGATTTTCTGTGGCATATGGACCATTGAGACCATTGAGAAAATCAAGTTATTGATGTCACAGAAAATTAGATTATTGATGGATGTCACAGAAAATCAGGTTATTGATGGATCTGGACCATTGAGACCGATCCATAAACTTGGATCGGACTCATTGAGTCAGATCTTTCTATATTTGTTGGAAATGGAGTACTCTTTCTATTTCCGTACATCTGTTTTTAATAATTTCTATAGATAAAAAATTTCCATTATGTTAAGCGTTTATTTTATTGTTTTTGTAATGAATTTTTCTATCCAACACTCACCTTCTATAATCTGACTTAGGACCGCCGTACCATTAAATCTTTGTTCCAACTCATGCTAATATAAATACAGCCATACAGGTACAGCAGGTCAATCTAAATACAATGGCATTATGATGGTTCATATCTTTAGACATTAGACCAGGTTCATATTTCAAAGGGACACATCAAATTAAATGGGAAATTTTTTATCTATAGAAATTATTAAAAACAGATGTACGGAAATAGAAAGAGTACTCCATTTCCAACAAATATAGAAAGATCTGACTCAATGAGTCCGATCCAAGTTTATGGATCGGTCTCAATGGTCCAGATCCATCAATAACCTGATTTTCTGTGACATCCATCAATAATCTAATTTTCTGTGACATCAATAACTTGATTTTCTCAATGGTCTCAATGGTCCATATGCCACAGAAAATCAGGTTACATTAGTGTTTTGCTAGAGAGGGCCACAGAAAATCAGATACATTAGCAGTTCTCTCAATAGTTGAATTCTCTCGGTACAGAAAATCAGGTCACAGAAAATCAGATTATTGATGGATCTGGACCATTGAGTCAGATCTTTCTATATTTGTTAGAAATGAGATACTCTTTCTGTTTTCGTACATCTATATTTAATAATTTCTATTGATAAAAAATTCCCAAATGGTGTGGAAGCGTGCAAACTGCGACAAGACCTGCTGAGCTGGATCAGCTGCTGCTTTACAGGATCCGCTGCTGTGCCAACCCCAACCCAACCAATCCAAACAGGGTCCAGTCCAACTCCAGCCCAAGAATAAATTAATCCGTATTCATTGATTTCCTACTTGCTGCCGAATGGTGGGATCGGATATAGTGGAACTATTTTAATGTATTATTGACCCGGTACATTATTGAGAGTTCCCTTATCGACACAAAGAATTGTTAGCTATCTCGTGGTGGATGCTCATCTGGAACCCGTACTGGAGGAGAAAAAAATAATTAATTTAAAGTAATAATACTTTATAATAGTAAGCAATATGATAATAAGAAGGGAATGAGCCAAACTATGCACGGATGGACATTAATTTATTAACCACCTCATCTAGTTAGTTTATTCAATGGTTTGATTACTACCTAAAGTTCATTTATAAATTTATATTATATGTACTTAGGTTGCTAGCAAACAAACTAAAATAATCATAATAAGACCGGTAATTATCATTTATTACCAACGTGAACCCCATGAATTAAATATTGCACCCAGTTTCTGCACACCTGATCTTTGTATTTTCTTTATACACTTGTCAAGAAGACGAGACCAATCAACTAGACTTGAAAGAAACAGATACCGGGTCTGTCAACTCACCTGACCCGGATTCAAAACCCGTTATCTTCTTCCAAAACTCTGACACAAAAGACGTTACCATACACGATAAATTAAAACTTCTTGTAATTTTGTATGATTAAAAGTTTCTTTGCTTTTGTTTTGTTTTGTTTAGTTTAGTTTATAAAAGAGGTACTTACTGTGTCGAGTTCTACCTTTCCTCGAAAGAGAATTTTTTTATTTCAGCTGATTTTTTATTCTTGTAGTTCCAATGCTTTGATTTTGCTTTTTAGTTCAAATTCTCTCGAATGAGATGTCACTCCTCAGTAGATTCTTCTATAAAAGGCCGCCTGATGGTTTGCTCGAGTTCACCGATCGTGTCGATATTAAGCATTTGAAAAATATTCTTAATTTTTTTTTTTTGCACAGCTGATATGGCCCCTTCTCTCTACTTAAACAATAACAGACTTACCGGGTCGATATGGCCCGAATTTGGAAATCTGAAACTGCTTCATGCATTAGATATGAGTCATAATGGGTTAACAGGTCACATACCCGACTCTATAGCAGACACGGAGAACTTGGAGGTTTTGGACCTTTCTTTGAATAACTTTAACGGGTCCATACCCGCTTCACTAAGCAAGCTAACATTTTTGTCTAAGTTTAGTGTGGCACATAGCCACTTAGAGGGAATAGTGCCGACTGATATTGGTCAAGTTATGAAGGAAATCCGGGTTTATGTAAGTCAACTTCCGGTAACTGCATGCAACTGGGATTCTTGCAGCCAGTGTAATAAAATGTGGTTCATGCAGCCGCATATGCGTATGCGGTTGACAACCACATAGAAAATCATATGCGGCCGCATACGCAACCGCATATTGCTTTGTGCAGTCCGCATATAGTATTATGCAGTCTATCCAAATATTTTATTATGCATTAAAAAAATCCAAATTCATTCGGATCTAAAAATATTATTAATAAAAACGGATTGGATATCCGGTAATAACCGAAACCCAAACCAAATACCCATCCGGACGGGAGTCCAGTTGAGTGGGTTTTCATACTAATCTCCAACTGCATTTATAGGCAAGAGAGCAATGATTTTTTATTTCGTAAGTGATGCGGGACTATAAAAGAAGATTATAAACCGGACAGTACTAATTTACTGGGCGCTTGGACCAGTTGGGCGCTTGGGCAGCATGACCATCGGAAAAGTCAAACCAATGTTGGGACTTGGGACCGCATATGCGCTTGGGCTAATTAAACAAGAGCATCAGAAATCAAATAGAAATTTGTATAGCCTCGTACCTAGAACCAATGTTGGGCCATAAAGATAAACAATAAAATAATATTTATTTGTCTTGCGTAGTACCAATTTATTATATTGTTTCATGCATCATAAATTTTTAATTGCATATTTGCATTATAAATTTTCATTCATTTAATTAACATAAAGACTGTAACATTAATGATTGCATATTATGCTATATTTTATTTGATTATTTTTTTAAAATCCACATATACGGCCGAATACCGTATATGCGGTATGCGGTGGCCTTCTGCATACCGCATGAAACCACATTTTATAACCTTGCTTGCAGCAGAGCACAAACATAAGTTGTATGAGTAATAACTTATGAGCGTACTTCAAATTGGATGTAGATGTATAAATTCGGACTTGAAATTGAGACTCGATATTGAACAGGTTGCTTGGCTTGATGAAGATGGAGTAGATGCGTAGTTTTGTTAATTTTAATTATTTAGATGTTGTGGTATTGTTAATGAATAATGAAAAATGCAGTTTTGGATTTTGACAAATTGAGGGTCTGTTTTGCAAATGTTTTTCTTTTTTTTTTTCTGATATAATTGAGGTTATATGGTGGATTTTGTTTAGTAATATGACAGTTTACAAGTTTCTGTATTTTTTTTTAAATTGTATTATTTTTGCCTTTTTTACTTTCAAGGTTTTTGGACCCAGAAAGAAATGAAGAAATAAATTAAAGGGAAAAAAATCAGTGTTCTAAATAGCGCGCTATAGCGGCGCTATAGGGCCGTATAGCGTTTTTGAACCCTAAACGCTAAGCTATGGCATGAAAATATGCTAATTGCGCTACGGCCGCTATGGCGGTAATAGCGGTCCACTATAGCACATAGCGTGTAGCGCGCTATTTGCGCGCTATGCATATTGGGCTTTTTTAGACAATTTATATGAGCTTAAATAAAGATCCATAAAATTTATTTTGAACCATGGACTTTTGTACTAGTTCAATATGAATATTATAATTTCTTAATTAATTGGTGTTATTTATTGTTCTATGAAACTTTAGATAATGTTAATATATAGTACAAATATATAATATAATTTTTGTACAAAAAAAATGCTATTTGGAATAGCTTCCGCTATAGCTTTTTTTGTAGCCTTCCCGCTATGACGCTATAAACGCTATTTAAAACATTGGAAAAAACATAAGCCTCCACCAATTTTTTTCCCTAGTTATACCAAAATTAATAACATGCTCCAAAAGAATTAATTGTGGGAGAATTTCAGATGTACCACTCAAAAATTACAAAATTACATATTTACCATTAAAAATTTTAATAACTCACCTATTTATCCAATTAATTGAATAATGATATCAATTAGGTTTAATTAATCTCAATTGGGTCGATGGCACAACATCTAATGGCCAGTCTACCTACATAAGTTTAGAAACATACCGAGGGAAATACAATTATACAAAGTGAATTAATTAGCATCAACGGTCAATATTGATTTTTTTATTATAATAACTGATACATTTACATACAAAATTTATAAATTATTAAAATAATTTATATTATAAAATCAAGTGATGAACACAAATTTATAAGCTATTTAATTGTATTTATTTTTCATCAATTATTTTGATCGTTTGACTTTATACTAAATTGATTCTAAAATTTATACTAAATATTTTATCAATTAGCAAAAGTCATTCTATATGTGATGTTTAATATTATTTTTGACGAAAGTGATGTTTAATATTATAAATAATCAATTCATTAAAGAGTTTTCTGCAGGTCATAAATGATATAATTTATCAATCTATTTAACAATTATCAAATACATACTAAAACTAATGATTCTTTCAAATATTATATACAACTCCTTAATATATATTTCATTAATTAAGTAATAATGTGCTTTTTACTGATTTCCTCGGCCATTCAACAAAACCCGTGATTTTTATTTTTACCCAAAAAAAAATATTTTAATATAAATAATCACGTTTTGGTTTTTAAAAGAATTTTATTTCTACCCAAACCGCAAATAATATTTGCGGTTTGGATTAACAATTCAAACCGCAAGGAATATATGCGGCTTGAATTATTAATTCAAACCGCAAATATTCCTAGCGGCTTGAATTAATAATTCAAGCCGCATATAATCCTACCGGTTTGAATTGTTAATTCAAACCCAAAATATAAAATTTCATTTATTATTTTATTAAATGGTAATTTTTCACCGATAACCCTAGAAATTTATTCACCGATAATCCTAAAGTTATTTTTATTACAAAGAATTATATTATAGAAACTTATCAATAATATAAAATTTCATTTATTATTTTATTAAATAGTAATTTTTCACCGATAACCCTAGAAATTTATTCACCGATAGCCCTAAAGTTATTTTTATTACAAAGAATTATATTATAAAAACTTATCAATAATATAAAATTTCATTTATTATTTTATTAAATGGTAATTTTCACCGAAATTTTATATTATTGATAAGTTTTTATAATATAATTCTTTGTAATAAAAATAACTTTAGGGTTATCGGTGAATAAATTTCTAGGGTTATCGGTGAAAATTACCATTTAATAAAATAATAAATGAAAATTTTATATTATTGATAAGTTTTTATAATATAATTTTTTGTAATAAAAATAACTTTAGGGTTATCGGCGAATAAATTTCTAGGGTTATCGGTGAAAAATTACCATTTAATAAAATAATAAATGAAATTTTATATTATTGGTAAGTTTTTATAATATAATTCTTTGTAATAAAAATAACTTTAGGGTTATCGGTGAATAAATTTTTAGGGTTATCGGTGAAAATTACCATTTAATAAAATAATAAATGAAATTTTTATATTATTGATAAGTTTTTATAATATAATTCTTTGTAATAAAAATAACTTTAGGGTTATCGGAGAATAAATTTCTAGAGTTATCGGTGAAAAATTACCATTTAATAAAATAATAAATGAAATTTTATATTATTGATAAGTTTTTATAATATAATTCTTTGTAATAAAAATAACTTTAGAGTTATCGGTGAATAAATTTCTAGGGTTATCGGTGAAAATTATCATTTAATAAAATAATAAATGAAATTTTATATTATTGATAAGTTTTTATAATATAATTCTTTGTAATAAAAATAACTTGAGCAAAACTAGGGTGTGATGTGCTCACACCGTGAGCGCACCTCCTATAGAGCGCATTTTCAAAGTTCAAATAGTCGATTCGACTCTTCCAACGTGTTCTTCATATTAAAATGTGCTTGGAAACCAAATTTTACATTTTTTGGAAATTTTTTACTATTTTTTCAAAATCATTTGTTTTTCAAATGTAAAATTATTGTTTAGTTTAATCAAATGAATTTGAAAAAATAGTAAAAAATTTCCAAAAAATGTAAAATTTGGTTTCCAAGCACATTTTAATATGAAGAACACGTTGGAAGAGTCGAATCGACTATTTGAACTTTGAAAATGCGCTCTATAGGAGGTGCGCTCACGGTGTGAGCACATCACACCCTAGTTTTGCTCAAATAACTTTAGGGTTATCGGTGAATAAATTTCTAGGGTTATCGGTGAAAAATTACCATTTAATAAAATAATAAATGAAATTTTATATTATTGATAAGTTTTTATAATATAATTCTTTGTAATAAAAATAACTTTAGGGTTATCGGTGAATAAATTTCTAGGGTTATCGGTGAAAAATTACTATTTAATAAAATAATAAATAAAATTTTATATTTTAGGTTTGAATTAACAATTCAAGCCGCTAGGATTATATGCGGCTTGAATTATTAATTCAAGCCGCTAGGAATATTTGCGGTTTGAATTAATAATTCAAGCTGCATATATTCCTTGCGGTTTGAATTGTTAATTCAAACCGCAAATATTATTTGTTGTTTGGGTAGAAATAAAATTCTTTAAAAACGTGGTAATTTATATTAAAATATTTTTTTTTTGGGTAAAAATAAAAATCACGGCAACAAAACCATGCATGTAACCAAATAATGACGATCGAGGAGACAGGCTTGGGATGCGAGAAGCACGTCTCACTAAAAAAATAAATAGACGAGGAGGAAATAAATCTTCTGTTATTTCTTGAGAATAACAGGAATATGTTATTCCGATTCCAACTGCTGGTCTTTGTTGAGATTCGCACATGAAAACTTTTAAACAGTTGCAATCGGAATAACAGCTCCTGTTATTTCCAATAAATAACAGCAGATTTATTTCCAACTTTGAAAGGGACTTTTAACAAATTGACCGTCTTCTTTAATAAAATACAGTAGTCAGTAACTATTACCTGGAAAAGGAAGAGTAGAGTAGTGAATTTCAGATTCCAAGCACTAGTCCTACGTACCTTATTCTGTTCACATTCTCAGTAAGAATCAGTGTAACAAAATGCGGTTTATGCGGCTGCATGTGTATGCAGTTGGCAACTGCATCGAAAATCAATATGCGGTCTCAATATGCAAATTTGAATATGCGGCTGCATAAGACCGCATATGACCACATATGACCGCCATTTAAAATTTTTATTTATTAACAAAAACAAATCCAAAATCGGATCCGGAAAATTTTAATACGGATCAGATATCCAATATGAACTGAAATCAAATTCAAATTCTTATTCGGAGTTTCACCCAGTTAAGTGGTTTTTGTATTTGTCCCCAGACCCCAACGCTGCTTTTATAGGCTCCTGGTTGATGCCTTTGTTTTTGTTTGGTGATGTGGAACTATAAACCGTTGAATATACTGGACGCTTTACGGCAAATTCAGCGTATTCAGCGAAGTTTTCTTTATTTTATTATTAATGTCACATCTGCTCAATGCACAGCCTGGCGGGCAATTTTGACGAATTTAAGAGGGACCCACCAGATCAATAGGTGTTTGTGCGAATGAAAGCTTTTGGGCCGAAGCTGTTGGGCCATTATTTGAATCAATTCATTTAACTTTAAATCTATTCATTAAATGGACCCTACTGTATTAACAATAATAATTACTGTGTTAATATTTTATTTAATCCACATATATAAGTCCGCATAAAAATTCACATATGCAGCCGTATACCGTATATGCAGTATGCGGTGGTCTTTCGCATACCGTATGAAAACCACATTTTATAACCTTGGTCCGAATTCATGTTTTATGCATTAACTTAAATTTACTGTAGAATGAATTCGATTATTCGAATCATCGATCCGTATTGAGACAAATATTAAAGAAATTTCATGTATTACAGGTGTAGACCGGATTCGTCATGATTTTTGTCGGCCGGTCAAGATTCTAAACCTTAAGCTCTTAAGCTCTGAATTAATGTAGATGATATATGGACTTTTTATGCTCGGTTTGGATTTTTGTAATAGTGGTCTAAATTTTCAAATTTCAATATTTCATCTGAAATTCGCAACTACTTCAGTTTGTCACATTAAATTAGACTAAAGACTAATTCTTCAATTCGTATAATTTTGAACCGAACTATTATATTATATGAATAAAATAATTCGATTTTTTCAATCAAAATGGTTTGATTATATTCAGTTGAGAATTAAGGTTAGACAAACCAGTCTCTTCCATTGAGCATGATTAAAATTGCGGCTTTTTTTAGTAATGAAAGACGCAGCTAGTAGTTCAAATTCTATTTTTTATTTCCTATCGAACTCAAACGTGCGTTTGCATGGTCGACGTTTGGTTCTCATTTCTATTCCCATAAAGAATTATCAATGGGGACCACATTCCCGTATCTTTCTCTTCCAAAAAGGAATATCAGTTGACTGTTGGAACTTGGAAGTTTTACAAAATAAAGTATAGCTTGGTTAACAATACTCTGGCCTGGCCGCCTGGGACACATAACTGTGCCAGAAGTTCTCACAAAATAAACGAGCAATAAGCTGATAGACCAAAGCTATAGAATTTGCTAAATGCCAAAAGTACTTTAATACTAAGCCACTTAACAAAGGACTAAGAGTAACTACAAAAACAAAATTTTGGTGCTGGTGTTTCTGTATCTTCACTTCCAATTACTTTTCTTCTCTCCTAAATCAAGCTCCATCTCAAAATTTCTAATGTTGATCTCCGTAGGGGTGTTCAAATGGATCGGTTTATTCGGTTTTAAACCAAACTGTTAAATTTTGGTTTAATTAGATCGGTTGTTCAGTTTAAATGGTTCGGTTTGGTTTAGTTTTTGAAAAAGTTCGGTTTAAATGGTTCGGTTTGATTTTGGGATCTCCAAATCGGTTTGAACCGAACCAACCGGTTTAATAAAAAATGGATCAGTTTCTAATTAATAGGTTTATTTTGTGTGGTTTATAATGGATCACAAAAACCGGCTTGTGTGGTTATAAAAAATGTTATCCAAATCGGTTTGAATCGAACCAACCGGTTTTGAAATGTTTATTTGTAACTTGAAATGTTTGTATTCGGTTCAACCGAACAAACCGAAGTTTAAATCGGTTTAATCAATTCGGTTTTAGATCTTTTTGGAATTTTAATTCGGTCAGTTCGGTTGAATTTTCAAAATTCGGTTCAAACCACGGTTCGATAAAAAAAGTTCAATTTGATCCGAACTGAACCGACCGGTTGAACACTCCTAGATCTCCGCTCAAATCTCACCACACAAATCACCACACACATCTTTCTTTACTTTTATCAGCCACGTACATCTTTATATTAATATTTATTTTTAAGGCCCAAATAGAAGTCGGCCCAAGTGACCATCTAAACAATTGCCCCACTTTGTCAGAATCTCCTTCTACCTCCGTTCTGTTCGCTGCTTCCTTTCCGAAACAATTTTCTAAACAATGATTTCCACGCCAGCTGCAAAATCTGAGTTGTGAGTTTTTAACAGGGGTAGGCAACGAATCTTATCTGGGATAGGCAACGGTCCTTATCGGGATTAGACAACGAATCAGTCATATATACTTATATACTTAGTACAGTTTTTCAAAATCCACAAATAGGCAACTAGTTATCTCCATTTCATTTGAAACCAAAGAAACTATTACATGCCTTGCAATAACAGAACCCAACTACTAAAGGCCCAATTGGAATTTTAAGGCCTCAGCAAACTTTTGCATCCTTGCCAAGGATTTCTTGGCCTATTCCAAAGACCACAACATATCTTCTTCTTAAGATACCGTAGCCACACTCTTCTTTCCGTTGACTCAACAATAGTTGGTGTTGGGTCAAGTCAGTCAACACACGGCATAAACTCTATTTAAGGAACTAGCTAGTATTGTATATGGAAAGAAACTCAACTAAGGAAAGGAGACTATGGATTCACTCTTTACAAAACTAGAAGAGGCCTCTCAAGCTGGAGATGTGAATTCATTAAAAGAGCTACTCAAGAAAGATAAGCACTTGCTTGAGAAGGTAATTGGGATTACATTAGTGAGAGATAACCCCCTACATATTGCAGCAACGCTTGGTCATGCTGATTTTGTTCGTGAGGTTATCTATCACAAACCCGAGCTTGCCAAGGAGCTCAACGGCCAGGGCTTATCACCTCTGCATTTGGCTGCTGCACACGGTCATGTCACTGTAGTTAAGGAGTTGTTGAAGGTAATATGATCAGTTGATTTTTGTTGTTTCTGACTTTCTGTTATATGTTTTTGTTCCTTTTTTTTTTTTTGCTATTTGGGTAAATATATTGACAGAACTAGCTTGGCTTCATGCAGCGCACTAATCATATATTTTTTTATTTTCTCTATTAATTGTGTTCTGCATTAACTCAAAATAGCACTGTCAATATCTTTAACCCCCACTTTTTAATAGAAAATTAACGTTTTAGGAACAACCGGCGCCAGGTTAAAAATATATGGCTATTGATGGTAATTAGTACTTTGCATATATGCAAATATATATATATATATATATGCAGAAGATACAAATTCAATGAGAACACCACTACTATATATATATATATGCTTGTAATTTAATGGTTTATTTTTCTCTGCAGGCTGACTTGGACCTTTGTTTAATAAGGGAGAAACAGGAAGGGCTATTGCCACTTCATATTGCTGTTAAAAAAAGAAGGACAGTAATTATCAAAGAGTTAGTGGAAGCCTGCGAGGAAGCAGTGCATGTGCTTACAAATGGTGGAGAAACTATACTTCATTTGGCTGTCAAATATAATTCTTTCGACACAGTTGAGTTCTTGATCGACCGGGTGCACGACCTTAATGCAAAGGATGACAGAGGAAATACTATTTTGCATCACGCTGTGGCAAGCAAGCAATTATCAGTATGCCATATATAGCTTTCTTTCTGATAAAAGAAGTGGGTGAATATATTCATCCTTGATTCCTTTATAAGCATGTACTTAACAAATTGAACCTTTGCATCTCAGGTAATCAAATTTTTGTTGAGTAAAGCAGCCATCGATGTGAACACCACGAACTTGAAGTTCTTAACTCCACTCGATGTTTTATTGGAATCACGGCAGCAGAGGGGAGATCTCGTCCTTGGCGAGATGATACGAGCAGCTGGGGGAAAGACTGCCGCTGAAGTGTTGTCTGAATCAGAACATGTCGTCAGGGACTCTAATTTAAGTGACAGTCCAAACACAATAGTGCGACAACCCCGCATCAAAAATGACATAGAAGAAGCAATTTTAGAGTTGCCAAAGGTGAAAAAGAAAACAAAGTACGATCCGCAAATTCTATTGTTGGTGTCAACGTTAGTGGCGACTCTTACCTTCACAGCAGCAATATTAAATCCACCAGGAGGATTTTCTGGTACTGGTATACCTCTCCTCGCTGATTCTTTAATTTCTTTCCGGAATCTTACCATGTTGGCATTTTTTTCATCCGTTAGTGTTATGATGCTTTTCTTATGTGTGGTCCCCCGGAAGAAAAAAATTGTGATGGAGTTCTTGGTGATGGTGATCTGGCTTACTGCCTACTTAATGGTTGGGGCCTTTCTGGAGGGCATAAAGGTACTCTATGGTAATGATAATAAACATCAACAGTTACCGAGAAACTTGCTCAAGGCATGCAACGTTCTCTACACACTCGGTTTCTCTTGGGTATTAGGTCGGTTTCTGATTTTCTTGCTGAAGAAAAGTGGGATCCTGGAGCCAGTTCGACAGCGTTTTTCTTTGCTAAAGAGACGATACTTTTTGAAGTGGCAACAATATAGTAATGGATCAAATTGTTTTCAGGGGTTCAAGAGCTTAATTTACATTTTATTGATCCTTCTTGTTCTGGGGTTCTATGTCACACTATTGCTTGTAATAAACGAGACTGTTATTTTTTAACAATATTAATTTTTTTTTAAAAGGCAAAAAATAGTCCATTCCATTGCTGAAATTGATTAAATACAATATTTGTTTATCCGGCAAGTTGGACTAACATCACGAGAGATAACTCCTTGATGTTTGAACTCATAACATGAATCAAAAGCTGATTAACAGTTCATACATCAACCACAATCTAACAGTAGCTAAACTCCAAAAGTAGTTAAGATTTGCTAAAACTAAGCCACTAATTAAAGGGCTAAGGCTAACTATAGATATATATATAGCAAAATTGTTATTCAGTCTTCATACAATAGCTATGGCAGCTCAGCTGCTGCCTCTTCAGTTTCTTCTACAGCCTGATACACCATGACTGGCATAGGCATGAAATATTGGTTGAGAGGAATATCATCCTCCACAATTGGAAGCCAGTCCCCCATTGAATCTTTGATCTTTTTGCTCATGTTACTTGTCCAATAATTGCAAAGAGATTTGATTAGTAAGATTAAAGTTCTAGCACTTTTGTGTTGACAGTGATTAAAACAAAGGTCATTTATGTACTTCCACAAACTCCAGCTAACAACACTTAGTACAATTAGGAAGCTAATTTTATCAACTAAGAAGAGAAAGAGCAGAGGGAATAAAATCATCCCAAGTTTGCCAGAGATGCATCACATCTTGACTTTTTCCTAACCAAAACCAAACTTGTTAGGCTATTGTATAATGGATAAATAGATGGTCAATAGATTCAGAGCTGGGGCAAAGTTGGCATTTTGTATCTCCAATCCATCATTTTTTAATCAAATTATCTTTGGTTAAAATGGTTTTATGAGAGACCAGTCACATGAAAATTCTGATTTTAGGTGGCACTGGTAAGTTCCACCACAGCATTGAGTGTTTAGTTTGTATTCCTCCAAAATTTAGTATACTGTAAATAGAATTTACGTGTGGAAAACTTTCCTGAGGATTCGCATTTCCAATCGATTTTGTCATGTGACAATGTAAAAGAGGTTGAGCTGAGAATGTGAAGAATTTCTGTCCATTCAATGTAATCTACCCCTACCAGTGAAACCCTAAATTGGACTGATTGCCCCTGAGAATTGATAACATCAGCTAATAAGATGTTATTGTTAGTACAAAATTTGGAATAATATCTAATAGCCAAGGAGCAATTCTGGTACCATTGATCTAGCCAAAACCTAACTTGAGAATTCACCCCTGGTTCATATGAAGAACTAAAATATCCTATGTGACTAACTTTCATTAAAGCAGACAAAAAAGATGAATGAGATATTGAGTGATAAGCAACATATTTATGGATAACAATCATTTCCACATACCAGTATATGCATTATTCTTTAATTTCCACCACTACTTGAGCTAAAGAGAGATGTTCATTTGTCTAAGGTCTAAAATACCTAAACCTCCAAAGTTTTTTGCTAGACTAGAGGTGTACCAATCCATTAGGATATATTTCTTTTATTTAGAATTACCTTGCCAAAGGAATCGTCTCCTAATTTTGTCTAATTGTTTAATTACTATGAGCGGGATCATATATACTGAGAGAGACCAAATTTACATTTTTTGGAATTTTTTTAATATTTATTAAGCCACTTTGAAAATTGCTAATCCGAGTGAACAGTAAAAACAGTGCAACCAAATTCTGGACCATGTGATCAGCAATTTTCAAAGTGGCTTAATAAATAGTAAAAAAATTCCAAAAAATGTAAAATTTGGTCTCCAAGCAGATTTTAATATAAATTGAACATCTAACGGTTTGGATCGACTGTTTGGACTTTGAAAATCCGAAAACGACTTGGTTGCACGAGGGCCTTGGTGCAAACGTTTTGATATTAGCCACTATATATATATATTTTTTTTTTGTGAGGTTGTGTTCAGTCAAAACTATTGAACGAATTTGTGTTTGACAGAAAACAAAGGAATTACAAAGAAATTTCTTAATGAATATTATTATCACACAACAATAATACCCTGAATTTATATATATGAATTATAGTATATTCCTATATATAAAAGAGTATCTACTATCGTAATACAATTTCTATATTATGTTTAATATCAAATATTTTTTTTTTCAAAATAGATGCTCTAGAGAGGAAGTGGAAAAGTTCCAACTAGAGAAAGATACTTCTGAGAAAAGTATTTCAAACTGAGAATATCAGAATCTAAAAAATATTACAAATTCTAATTCACATCTTGACATCTCTCTCAAATCAGGTTAACTAACGTAATAAATTTCATTTGATAATAAAACAAACATGCCTTCAATTGACAGCAGCAGTTGGTGCATTGACTAGTGACTAGCTATTGGTGTTACATTCATTCATGTTGTTTTCATCTTAGATAAGAATAATCTTACATTCATAGAGAGTGAAGTTTTAAGCCTCTGTGAAAAGTATCTCAATATGTTTGATTCATTCGTCAAAAAATTGGATCCTTATGATTCGCTCTGAATTGTCTAAAACATGATGAATGTTGCTTTCAAATATTAAATTATTGTCAATATCGAACTTGACTAACAAATTAATTTTCACCTTTTTAAGAATGCGTGATTACTTACCATTACATTACGATGTAGTCTGATATCCTTTAAGTCCTTTATTCAACTTAGAATGTGACCATGACGCGTCACAAACCCTCAACATCAAAATCATGACATTCTGTATTGTGCACCTGAAAATCAAATAACAAACCCTCAAACATTAGACACACCAAAATATCAAAATATCCGGTGATATCATCACAATTGTCCAAAACACCGCTTCGATAAGATTGCCCAATTCTATTGCCCGAGACACCAAATCACCAAATTATCGAAAATTGGTACCACCTGAAAATAAAAAATCCTGACCAAAATGCATGTAGACCAGGACTTGAGAGTAGGTCCGATGGGCATCGGACCTACTCTGGTTCGATGGGCATCGGACCTACTCTGGTTCGATGGGTTTAATCACTGTCTATTTGCTTTAAAATTCGTGCAGAACACTTTAAAATTCATGCGTGTTTGTTTCAATTTCCGTGCGCACATATCTTAAATTAGATCGGAAGGTCATCATGTCGTTGAACCTAAAAGTAGGTCCGATGGGCATGCCCATCGGACCTACTCCGTTCTCGTAGACTAGATCTTCGATCAAGGACGATAGGAATAACGAATTTAGATTTTTTTTTTTTGGTCAGAGAGGCATTGCCTATAAATAGAGAACTATTGTATTAGGTTAATTTGATGAGTCTGTTGTGAATTTCGTGAAATTTGTTTCTCTAAACTTGGCTTCGCCCGTTTTTTTTTTTTGAGTAAAAAGGCCGAAGCCCAGTTTCATTTAGACGAAACTAAGTCAAGTTACAAAATCGTTATAAGAAGAGCTAACTGACCAAAGCTCTATGCCCTACGTCCATGTTAACCAGCTTTCAATAAAATATGTTTGATTTCCTTGTTTAATTCGTGTTTTACTGCTTGATTAATCTAATTAAGAGTAAGAGCACGACAAGATCATCCATTACTTGTTCAAAATGCAGTATATATATGCCACGACCTCAGTTCAAGCTCAGGGAATTTTTTCTTGTAGACACCACCGATTCATATGCTATAATTTTTGAGAAATTTGCCTTGAAGCCTCTGTGTAATTGTTTGCAAAAGAACCATACTTCATTTGGATATAAAAATTAAGCTACCTTTGAAATTAAAAATTTGCAAAAAGCACCATATACTTTATCTTAGGTGCACTTAGAGTGGGAAAAATGTGCCGTGCCGTGACTAACACGCCGTGACTTTGGTCTCGTGCCGTGCCGTGGCGTGACCAAGTTAATTTTTCACGTGCCGTGCCGTGACCAAAATGTCAATGGGTGGTCACGGCACGCGAATGGTCACGCCACGTGAGTTACGCCGTGCCTAAACGTGCCGTGACCATACGTGACTCGCGTGACTCACGTGACCATTTAATTATAATTTAGGTTAGTTTATTCAAGATTTACCATTAAATCAATATCTAATGGTCCTAATTACACGTGACTCGCGTGACTACGTGCCGTGCCGTGCCAAAGTTTCAAAAGATGGACACGGCACGGGACACGCGAGTCACGGCACGCGAATGGTACGCGTGCCGTGCTGTTCCGTGCCGTAGCCGTGCCGTTCCGTGACGGAGCCGGCTCCGGCGTGCCATTTTTCCCACTCTACATGCACTACAGTAAGTTCAGCAAAAGTTTTGAATTATTTTAGTACGTAACAAATTACAAACAATCTATGATTGTCTACCACAGTATCACATGACAGTCATGACTGTCATGCAAACAATCAGACAGTACATGCCCCCTGTACCAACACATGGAAACTCAAGCTTAGTAATTTGTTTTTTTTCATACAATACCATTCAATTGGTACAACAATTTTTGATAAATAAGTTGGTAAGACTTCCACTTTGGGTCAACAACCGGTGCACAACTAACTTGGTACTGGTACCAATCAGATCAGTATACCAGTCTTGAATACACATTTTTTTCAAAAACTTTAAAATAAACTGGAGTGTATCGCCCCAAGGTATCCAGGTCAATTTTCATATTTTAATCCTTGCTTAGATACAAAAACCCTGGTAGCATACCTAAATGGCCAATTATTCTTCCTCAATTCCCTCCTATTCCATTCATCAATTATCTCTTCACATCAAAGAAAAAAAAACGAGAGAGAGAAAGAGAGACCGTGTATAAAACGATGATAATATTTCGAGAAGTTTTATATTGGATAGTTCTTACGTAATGAGTTAATGGTTTCTATTGCTAGTTCAGACTACAGTACATGTAGCTAGGAATATAATATACTTGAATATCTATCTTGACAAAAATATTTATTATAGACCTAGATTATGATTATATTAATGACTATTATTCCTTTGATGGAATAAATACAGAAAGCACCGACATAACTAATATGACTTGTCAGTTTCTTTCCTTCTGGTGTAGATGCAAATGAAATGACCCACCTATAGATCAATCATATAATTTTTCTGGAGTAATTGCTTTCTTCTACTACACATATATTGATTAAAACAATAATGCATAACCCAAATACGAAGATACTATACACAAACCTTAATCCTAAGAAGAGCTTAGTTGCAATAGATAGAATATACTTCAGTATTAACTTGATATGTAATTTGTACAAGATTTTCACACACCTTTTTCTACAGAGCGCTCATAAGTTTGACAGTGTCAAATCGCCGTGGGCAGAAACTCGTGCACTATTCCATTCACCTCTATCAGACTGCCTCCTCTTTCTTTTCTCAGACCTTTATCTCTCATCTTTAATCTAGTGCTAATAGAATCACCAAATTCTTGACCATTGGCAAAAATATTCGAGAAGATAGCATGTCCACCGTTATCTCGTGCATCCAATTCCATGACCTTTTTTGCTGCGCAATTTCCCAACTCTATGTTCCCATGCATCTTACAAGCAGAGAGCAATGCACCGCATATTGCCACGTCAGGCTTCATGGGCATTTTGGTAATTAACTCCTCGGCCTCTGTTAAAAACCCTGCTCGACCTAATGCATCAACCATGCAACCATAGTGTTGGATCTCTGGTTCAATGCCGTAGTGCTGACACATCAGATAGAAGTAATTTTTTGCTTCATTAACCCTACCAGAATGACCACATGCCATTAAGATACCGATAAATGTGACATTGTCTAGTTTTAATCCTGAATTTTGTAGCATGGAAAACAAATCAGTTGCTTCATGGTAACAGCCGTCAATAGCCAATCCCAAAATCATAGCATTCCATGTTGACAAAGCTTTCTTAGGAATTTCATCAAATACCTCAAGAGCTTTCTCCAATTCTCTACATTTACAATACATGTTGATCATTGCTGTGTCCATGAGGGGTTTAATTTCGATGTTGTTTTCCTCTAATATGAATGGACCCAGATCCCTTGATCAATTGCTCCCAGATTAGCACAAGCCCCTAATAGGCTAACCAATATATTAACATTAGGCTCCATTCCTTTACTTTGCATGAATGAAAACAGATCCAATGCTTCTTGGTCTCTGCCATTCCTCACGTATCCACTAATCATAGTGCTCCAAGTTGCCACACTCCTCTCACGCATTTCATCGAACAGTGCTCTTGCCTCATTGACCTGACCCCCTCTTGTCAAACCCGTAATCATCGAATTGTATGAAACAACATCAAACTCCACACATTCACAAACAGAACAGATGCTTAACCACCTGTAGCGTACAGAGCCATCATGGCATTACGCACGTAGATATATCACCAGCCAACCCAAGCTTCACCACCATGCCATGAAGCTCTCTGGAACTGCGCACCCAGCCCAATCGAGAGTAGCCCGAGAAAACAGATGGGAAGGTTAGCCTATCAGGCATTGTCCCACCGTAAAGCATTTCAACAAACAGTTCAAGTGCAAGGTCCGGAGTAGAGGATTTAGAGAATGCCCTTATTAAGATATTGTACATGAAGGTGTTGGGGTTGGGAAAGGGAGAGGTCGCCGGAGGGGGAGGTAGCGGTAAAGGAGAGGAGGCGGCTGGTGGCGATGAGATCTCGGGCGAGGCCGGTGCGAATGAGGTGGGAGTGGAGTTGACGGAGGTGCACCATGGACGTGCATTTGGTTTCTAGAAGGATGAGAGATGGACTGTCGGAGATGAATTTGGATATGGACGGAGAATTCGTGCGAATTTGGAGCATTTTTTCTCGTGTTCTCTCAGTCTGTGGCACATCTTCGCTAAGAGAAAATGTATCTGAGGATGTGCATGTAAATGAGAATCAGCGTGATAATGTTTCATTTAAATTTACTGGGCTTGACATGGGCCTTGAATGGGCCATCCAGTTTTTTCATACTGGCAAAATCGCCGGTTGTAACTTGTAATCAGTTTTTTTCATACAGGATTAAGAATAAAAAAAAAAAAACAGATACTCAGACTTCTACTGGATTAAGAATTAAAAAAAAATGTCCAAATAGCACATAATTCATACCAGAAGCAAAATAGTAAAAGGAAGTAAACTTATTTTAAAGAAATATTGCAACATTTAGCTGCAACAACAATAGGAGTTTTCAAAACAACAAGGGCGTTAAACTTGATTTTAGCAAAAACTTAGCATTTCCAACAGCATTCAACAAGGTGTATAGTAGTAGAAAACCATGGGTACTAAACTACGAATTATTCAAACAAGTATATATCTCTTGCAGGGGAGGATTAAAATTAATCGGCTCTTTTGGGCCTATTCTAAATAAAAGAAAATAAAACAAATTAAAACCCAAAAGTGGACACTTTAAGGCCCAACAATATAGCCCTCCAACACATTAAAATGCTACATGGAATACCACAGATCACATATACAGTGAATCAAGATTTCTCTTCGTCAAAAGAAATATACTGGGAGTAGAACTGGGTGTTCTTAAGCTCACCAAGCCCTCTGTGAGCTTAATTCAAAAATCTATTGAATTAGATTCAAACAATGCATTCAAACTGTTGAAATCGATCTACTTCACGTGATGTGTTTACATGTCAAATTTATAAATTTTCGAACTAATTTAGTATAAAATCAAACCATAAAAAAAAAATAGTTTATAAGTAATTTTGTAATCTAGCACCTTCAGCACATGTGAACATAGAACAACAAATTCATATTTTTAACAGCTACAGGACAATTGCTAAATTTTGTTCGTACTTTTTTGGTAGCATTTTTGATAGAATTACTAAACACGATAGTAATTGAAATATGTATTCCATAAATAAAGAAAAATTTCCCAAATGGTAGCATTTTTATTGCATTGCATAAGTTGATGAACCGATCGAGAAATCAGCTTCAAGCTCAGAGTAGCGCTTGAAGAAGCGAGAAAATATCCCTCTCATGGTGCAGACTGCAGAGTGCAGACCTGACTTGATTAGTACAAGACACCAATTCCTTCTATTTTCATACAATCCCTTCAAACCTTAATTGGACACTAAATTTTGTCATGTTCCAAAAAATTCATTATCAGTTTCACACTCAAAACAACATCTTTTCAATTCAATTTCAAAGCCATGGTATGCCTGAAAGACAGTACTAAGGTTTTTTTAACAGTACTCTGGTACAACATCAGAATAAATTGAAGGTCTTTCAAATCCATCTTCTGCCAAGCAATCAGCTAATACCAACTTTCTCTTCATTCCAAAAAAAAAAAAAAGAGATTTTCTCTTAACCAGGTCTTTCCCCTTCAAAGAGTTTGTCAAGCTCTATTCCAACGTCTTCTATTGTATACTTCATCCACTTGGAATACTCTACCTAAGTCCTGCATCTGTTATAAATTATATAACCAATAATGCATTAGCAGGGTTGTGATATCAATTTAATAAAAAAAATATATACACCAGCAATATATATACTCAGTTACTTGAACTAACTATATAATAATAAGGTTCTTGAAGAACTTTTAGATAATCTTCTACTAACATAATTTTCCAAATTTGGTTTAATGATGAATGTGCAAAATTCCAAATCAACAAGATAAGTTCTTTAAAATTTAGTTTGACACCCAATGTATTCTGTGAATGATGCGTAAGCAGCAATAAGAAGTCAGGTAACAGAACCGCGAACATCTTTGCATAGCTCTGGATCATTTACTTGCCATAGGCGCTGCCCGCGACACTGCTTCTCAAAATGCTTATTGAAATGTTGAACCTGCCAAAAATAAATTTAACACGCTTTGAAGAACTTGTATTACTTGAATCTCTGGAGGGCGATTGCAGTTGTAAACTCTCCAACACCTTAGCCCAGGCAACACTTTCGTATTGCCTTGCATTAAATACTGCAAGTTGTCTTTGTTCCTCAATCCAACTATCTCCCAGCAATTGTTTTGCTGCATCATTTCTATAAAATATATACAAAATAATACACCAAGAAAAGGAGGATATTAAATATATAAAATGCATATGTGATTGGAATTCAGGTACTTCATTGCTTATTGAAATTCATAAAATGATTTTACTCACTTGCACACTAAAGTGACCATGTAGTGGATATTGTTCATCATAAAAAAATGAGATTGGCCTGGATATGTGTATTCTCCTGATTTCTTTTCCATGTTAATTTGAAGAGATTGCAATATCCTCAAAATTGAGGGTCCAAACTGGAAACCTTCCTCCTGATCTCAAGGACCATAATCAACCATTTTGATTGTATTTGAAGAAGTTACCCACCATAATCAACCATTTTTATTGTATTCGAGAGGTAATTAATATTTTT
This sequence comes from Carex parvula, assembly GCA_025461045.1. Taxonomy (NCBI): domain Eukaryota; kingdom Viridiplantae; phylum Streptophyta; class Magnoliopsida; order Poales; family Cyperaceae; genus Carex; species Carex parvula. The sequence goes on from JAJGRW010000916.1 coordinate 949,656, forward strand.
CTTGATTTTTATTTATGTAGACCAACGGAATCATTTGACCATTTATGTTCACAAAAAAAGTGAGAAATATTAATGTGATATACTGTTCTAGAATATAGAAATTGTCACCTAAACCACATTGCCCCTTACTTTTCATCAGAATATACTCAAATTGTCCCTAATTTCTCCAAATTGGACATAATAGTGATTAAAAATGACAGTTTCTGTATTTTTTATGATATTAAATAAGATAAGGTGGAATACAGGTAACGACATTTTTATTTAGTTATTTTAGGTGTGAATGACATTTCATTAATTCATGTTATATCATGCAGATGAAGTAATATTTAAGGGGCCAACTAAGGACTTAATGGATTTTTAGAAGCGTTTGATTAATTGCAGTCCATCAAAAGTTCAAAAACAAATGGAAGTGCAATTAAGGATGTAGACTGTTTGATTGGTGATGCAACAGAAAAGACCAATATTAAATTCAACAGGATGTTGATTGATCACAACTTTTATTTTATTATTATTATTTTTTTCTTAAAATTACCATAAAATTTGTATAAGATAAAATTATAATCATATGATAAATTATATTCAATTTCATGTCCTTTAGATGAATATAACTCATATGATTACAATTTTATCTTGTACAACTTTTATAGTAATTTTAAGAAGAAAAAAAATAAAAATAAAATAAAACCTGTGATCAATCAACATCTTGTTGAATTCAATCTTGGCCTTTTCTGTTGCATCACTAATCAAACAATCTACATCCTTAATTGCACTTTCGTTTGTTACCGAATTCTTGATGGACTACAATTGATCAAATGCTTTTAAAAATCCATTCAGTTGGCCCCTTGAATATTTATTTTCTCTGCCTGATATAACATGAATTAATAAAATACCATTCACACCTAAAATTAACTAAATAAAAATGTCATTACCTATATTCCACCTTATCTTATTTAATACCATAAAAAATACAGAAACTGTCATTTTTAATCACTATTATGCCCAATTTGGAGAAATTAGGGACAATTCGAGTATATTCTGATAAAAAATAAGAGCAATGTGGTTTATGTGATAATTTATATGTTCTAGAACAATATATCACGTTAATATTTCTCACTTGTTTGGTGAACATAAAAGACTAAATGATTCAGTTGGTCACATAAATAACAATCAAGAAAAATATTAATTACCTCTCGAATACAATCAAGAAAAAATATATTGATTGTTACTGGTCCATATATATCTATAACCAGTAAATCTATATTGTAAAATTTCATCAGCTAATTAAAGTTTCTCATTCCAGCAAGAAATAAATAGTGAAATACTTACAAAATTGAATAAAAGTAATTAAAAAAGAGATAAAAAGGAGATTTTTGCTCTCGAATTTCTTTTACCTGGATAGGACGAATGACATCAGCAACGGTAGAGCATTGCTCTTCGAAGCTAGTGACTACCGTATTCAGTTTCTCAGTTGCAATCTGTATTTTCTCTTGTGAATTTTTCAATCGATTTGCTTTCTCAGTTGCAATTTGTATTTTCTCTTTTAATTCTTCTAAGGAATCCATTTTTTTTTGTTTTAATAAAGAGACGAAGAAACAAGAAAGACGTGAAGAATGAAACCAATAGATGAAGAAAGAAGCAAGTTCAATAAAGAGACGAAGAAACAAGAAAGACGTGAAGAAACAAGCAATAGATGAAGAATGAAACCAATAGAGTTTTCGGTGGGTTTTCAAAGAATGGATCTGCTGAAATTTCTGTATCCCTGAAATTCCTGTTTCTCTAAATCCAGCCGTCCAACTTTTTACAAACACGAATCTCAAGGCAGATGTTTTTCTGTGCACGAATCTTACAAAATTTGAATGGCTGGATTCGGAAAAGCAGCAATTTCAGGGTTAATTTCAGCAGATTTGTATCCGGATTTTCGATGGGTTTTCGATTGTCGTTTTCCCTCTAAAAAAATAATTAATACAGAATATTTCAGTTTAGATCTGAACCGTCCGATCAGAATCTGCCCGAAAAAATGGAAGGTCCTTTGTAGACGGAAGTAGTAAGGATGCAGCTATCCATTACTCAACCGTCCGATCTAAATCCAACATTCCCAATAAGACAGCTTTATTCCGTCCGTCCGAATCCTGTAGTCCCCTAATTGAAGAGTATCCGAAGGATATATATTCTTCCACCGCACTAAGTGGGAGTGCGAATTCTCTGAGATATCTCATATTTTGCGTGAACGACGTGTCCAGTGCCTATTCGGGGATAGCGCAGGGGCAATATATTTTGAGCCTTGAGATTGGTGCAGAACGTATTTGAACGGTTGTGATTTTTCGAGAAGTCGCGCAAAATATAAGATCTCTCAAAGGATGCGAATTCCTAAGTGGTTCCAGAACTTTTTTTTGTTTTTCGTCTCTTGCCAAAGATTTTTTTTTAAAAACATAATTAAAAAAATATTTTTATCAAACCTATATGATTACTTTTTTTTACAAAAATCATAAGAACCGAATTGCCAATTCGGTCCGCTTGATTTTTTTTTTTGGACCGAATTGGCAATTCGGTCCCTGTTGATTTCACAAATTTTCAGAAAGGCGGCCACAGAAAATCCGAAAAAGACTCCAGACCAAATTGGCAATTTGGTCCCAACTTTTTTTTTATAGGGTTTGCTTAATAAATAGCATTATTGTAAATTTAGTTAAGAAAACATTTACATTAACAAAGATGTGTAATTCTTACTCGCTAGATTGTGCCAAAAAATTTGAAAATGAAATAGAGTAAATCAAATTTCATCTAATATCTCTGTGGGAGATAAAAAAAAGTGGTCCGGCTGAAAAGACATATTTAATTGTCTTTCGATTTCAAATTCAATTTGACCTACATCCGATATGATATATGATACACAAATGAGAAATTCAACCAAATCCTAAAAAAAAAAAAAAAATTGGAACCGAATTGCCAATTCAGTCCAGACTAAAATAACTCTGGACCGAACTGGCAATTCGGTCCCTAGACATTACACAAACGGCAACACAGTTTTTCTGCGGGAACTGTGAAATCAACAGGGACCGAATTGCCAATTCGGTCTCAAAAAAAAAACCAAGCGAACCGAATTGGTAATTCGGTTCTTATGATTTTGTATAAAAAAAAATAATCATGTTAGTTTGGTAAAATTTTTTTTTTTTAAGTATGTTTTTAAAAAAAAATCCTCTTGCCAATTATTCCCCAAATTCCCCCTTTATTATATATTAAAGGACATGTTTTCCAGCAGAAGCGGCAAAACGAAAAATCGATCCGCCAAATTCCTCTCTTCTCATTGGCTCTCAGCACCTCCCACGGATCGTCCCTCCGCGGAAGCATCCTGTCCGTCCATCTAGAGACGCATCACATTAACCGTGAAATCCACATCGCATCTAGAAGTTGGACGAATTCCTCCCGCTCCCGCCTAATCGGAAATTTCATATGGATCTCAATTCTCAAGGGAATCAGATCTGATAGTGCATGTTTGAACTCATTTTCCAATTTATTTCTATTCGTGAAGATTATCTGTCAAGAAGAAATCTAATATTTTCGTGAAGATCAGGTAATTTTGAGTTTAGGTATTTTCTACTAATTTTCTGCAATAAGTCTACTATTTTTGTTAGTGATTATAAGGTGTTTGATTTAATGTCTCAGTGAGCTATAAAGCCGTTGTTGCAGTAAGGATTTGAAGATGAGGCAGTGTACGTTTAGGTAATTTTCTGATTTTCTGATTTTTTTTTTGCATTTATGAAAAATGAGTCTTAAAATGGGAAACAATTGCTCTCAATTTTAGCTAAAGATTGAAAATTTAGAAGCTCACTTCTATTTTGGGATTTGTTTCTGGTACAATCTAGGGTTTTAATCCGGGATTGTAATCTTTAGGTACTGTCATTACAATTCGTACTATGGATCAATGTTCAGAATGACGCATGATATTTGTCTTGGTTTGTAGGCCTACAAATGACCCTTTTATGCTTTGTCAAAGTCACACATGGCATTATGCCTTTAAATTTTATTTATATTATGCTTTTGGAACGTTTAGTCCTGCTATGAAATGGAAGCTTAGTTCCGTGCCCTGTTAGAAATGCTTTAAGACCTTCATTTTCATTTTCAATTAATAATTCAAATGTAAACATTAATTGAAGAAATGGATATCTCCAGTTTCAGTGAGAGGACTGTGTATTATTAAAACCCCTTTTTGAAAAATAGTAGGGACTAATTTGTCTAATGATCTTTGAGACTTTATGTCATGCATGAATTATGACAAGTGATGTTTGATCTAATAGAGATAACAGAGCCGTAAAGATAATAAAAGTAATATAATAAATTTGTAGCAGGCTTGAGTTGGTGGTTAAAATTGCTGCGCTGTTGATTCTGGGTTCATTATCTCTCGTGCTTCTCACTTCAGCCATGATAATAGTTCCTATATCTCTTGGCCGAGCAGTTTTCAGTCTTATAATGTGGATCTCAGCTTTCAGCATTGGAAGTAATGGTAATTTATCCAACCACATAGTAAAAGTTGCATTTGATTCTGCAGAGAGCAGTATAATATTTTTAGTTCTTTAGGCTCCTCATAAATCTATATGATAATTGTAAAGAACTCAGGTTTAACTGTGTTTGTATAGGTCAGGCAAACCGGACTGCTTAGCTGATACTTACTGGTATTAACCAGAATAGAACAACTTTCTCTGGAAACTAAACCACCTTTTCAATAGAAGAAGACAATATGACAAACAACTGCTATTTTGGAAACAGATTTGTAATATTAACTTTCCGATAAGCACAAGCAATATTAAAAGCCAAAGTTTAAAAAAATATTTAACAAATATACTGCATATTTACCTTCCATCTATGATTCTTTGTAGATGAGATAAATTTTCTTGTTGGGTGTTATATTATTTCGGATGCCATAGTAGCAGTCAGATCTTTCATCAATTTTGTTGGAACTAGAAGGATACTTTCTGTTGTTCAGCTAGCTGGGAAGTGGTGCATGATTGGGCTAAAGTGCTTTGCCCTTCTCTCTATTTCGGTAAAATTGTCTCCATATTTTAAACCTCAATAATTAATCAATTAGTAATCAGACCGGTAAAGGTTCCTTGTCTATCATTCTCACCATGTCTGATATGTTAACTGCTCATTTATTAATGTTTGCAAGGCAACTCCACTTTGTATTTTATATTTTTTAGAATCTGTTTACCAAGTTTTTAGAAAGGTAGAAAATCACTACTTTTGAATGGTCTAGAATTTTTAGTTCAAGTGATTTTTTACCTATCTAGAAAAATAGTAAAAAAATATAAAAAATGTAAAATTTGATCTACAAGTACATTTTCATATGGATATTATGTTGAATGGTTCAGATCGATAGTTTGGACTATAAAACCTAGGATATTGATCCATAGTACGGACCAATATGCGCTGGTACTGTTTAAAATTGGATAGAAATACAGTTTTAAATTAAAAACGAAATTCATTATACCCATAAAAACATGATACTGGTACTGTTTTTATTTTGTGGGTTTTATCGATACTGGTACTGTTTGTGAAAATCATGGTTGCACTGTAAAATCATTCTCTTCTAACCTTCACTGTAATAAATGGTTTATCGATACTGGTTTTTGTGATAATTGCATCTAACATCCACTGGTACTGACAAAAATATTTGCAGAATAGAAAGTTAATTCTCTGGCAAAAACTATATTGTTACTATTATGCTTGTTTATTTATTGATTTATTTTGTTACATACTTTTTTCACAAAAGTATTTATAGGTCTCTCTACACAGTTACGGGACTTCTCACGGTGCAATATTGGTGCAATTGACAAGTGTGCTGATCTGACGAAGAAGCTATTGGTTTGTCTGATGAAGAACTACGCGAGCTGGTTTGCAATAAGGTTTGTAATAAATAATTTTTCAAATTTTAAAAGGTTAAAGTCAAAAGTAATCGTACTTTACCAATTAGATTATCATAAACACTCTACCAACCACCTGACTGCCGCTTCAAGGTCTTAAATAAAAAGTTGTCATAAAAAGCAGTTTCTCATGGGCCTTTTTGGTGAAATCCAGAAAAAAAACAGCATCTCTTTCTCTCTTTGTTAAACAAAGTGATTGTACTATGGATGTAAAAATAAAAAATAAAGAGTACAGACCAATATGGTACTATGCATAGCACATATTGGTTTGTACTATGGATGTAAAAAAAAATAAAGAGTACAGACCAATATGGTACTATGCCTAGCCCATATCAGTCCATACTATGGATAGCACATATCACTCCATACTATGGATCAAATCTGGTACATTTTCAGTACCTTTTGTTATTTGATATGCAGCTGATGTATAATTTTCAGTACTGTGCTATGTGATAGAAATCTATCTCAATCTATGACCAAGGAGGTATGGATATTATTTTATAAGATAGGGTTTGAGTGATACTGAGATCAAAATAGGAACACTGTTTGTACATTTTATAAAAAGCATATATTTGGGGTTTATTTGCAAATGTCTAACAAAATGATAAGTACCAAATAAAATGCATAGTCCCTAATTAGATAATTTAAACTTATATAACTGCATGTGTAGGTTCTGACAATGATGAGAGACAAGAACAACAAGATAGCATCGAGAAATCAGCTTCAAGCTCTGAGTAGCGCTTGAAGAAGCGAGAAAATATCCCTCTCATGGTGCAGAGTGCAGACCTGACTTGATTAGTACAAGACACCAATTCCTTCTATTTTCATACAATCCCTTCAAACCATAATTGGACACTAATTTTGCCATGTTCCACGAAATTCATTATCAGTTCCACACTCAAAACAACATCTTTTCAATTCAATTTCAAAACCATGGTAAGGCTGAAAGACGGCACTCTGGTACCATGGACAAGGCCGGTGAACTCCTAGAGCTTTCACAATATTTTCATCTCCATCAGTCAGTATGAGATGTGGTGCATTGATACCTTCAAGGTTTGAAACAACCACTTGAAATAAAGTTGAAAGACTCAACAGAGTCATTGTACAAAAACCCAGAGCCAAATATTAAAAGCTGTTTATGATGGTTCGTACCAAGAAATAAAACAAATGGACGATTGATCATACCCATTTATCTTATAAGTATTAATTATCGAAACATACAACATATATCTCCAAAGTATTGGTAGTTGGTTCTTTGGTCACAGGTGGCCGTGGCCTAGATTGTTCAGCTCAGCTAGGCAAATCATCAAATACTTTATGTGCAAAATAAGAAAGATGAATAATTATGAAAAATAAACAATAAATAAAAATAAGAGACGATTTTATTGTGTTATCAAAGTTGTTAAGATACGATTTTAATCTGAAATCAGAAACGTTGAATAATAAGTATCATACTAAATAATTAAATTATATATGCTTACTCATGTTGTTCTTAATTCGCAACCTAAAAATGTTGTAGATGTCTTAACTTTTATATTCTCTTTTGTGCCACCAACTTATTTCTTTATTTTTTAGTCAATTTCTTTTTCTTTCGAAATAAGAAATAAGGATTCTCATTAACCTTGTTATTATACACGGTTATTATGAGGTGTAAAATTATCTTAGCGTCTTTTTTTTTATATCTGATATAGCTCCGCAACCGTGTGCAATGTATCAACCTTTTCATACACGATATGTGCGGACATAGTTGCGGAACTATGCGATATTTGCTTTTTTAACCATGTATAGATCTTCTTTTATGTAGCAGTGAATATTGACAACACTAGTATGTCTCCCAAACAAAAAATCTTGAACAATATATATAATTTTCAATTAAAAAAAATGAAATTGTAAAATTATCATTTTTGTTTTATTTCCTAAATTATAAGTTTGGCCAACTTTATTCTATTTTTACTTTATTCCTAAAAAAAACGCGTTTTCATGTATTTTCTAATAAAAAAGAACGAAAAAGGCGAAAAAATAATGTTGCCAACGGTTATATTTTTAGAAGAGCCAAATATGTTGCGCTAGCATAATCTTTTTTTAACTTGAGAGCTAATTATATAATTTAAGAGGATTGAAACCAATCAGAGAACTCTAAACAGTAATTAAGCTTGTTCCTTTTAATTTCCAGTTCTTTCTATCTAAAATTCTAAATGGATGAGCAAACATTGATGGCAATTAATGCTTATCCAAACTTTCAAGATTATCATGTATTGTTGATCTCTCCGGCTTTAATTTCATCATCCAAAAAAGCAGTTTCCAAGAAAATTGAGGAGGTCAACATAGATCCGGAAAATAGATGGCCGTTCCTGCCAACTGAGTTGCTCAACTTAATCATGACACGTCTCAGTTCCATGGCAGACTTGTCGAGCTTTCGTGCTGTCTGTCCAACATGGCGCTCTTCAGGGGCGGATGCAGGATTTTGATCAGGGTAGGGCAAGAAATTATTGAATCGGGTTTCAAATTGAATTTAATTGGACCATATCTTATATAATTTACCAAATTTAATATACAATGGGCCAGTTATTTTAATTGGGCTGCAGGGTAGGGCAAATGCCCAAAATCCAGTCTTTGAAAATTAGTTTTGGATTTTCAGAGTAGGGCAGTTGCCCTACCCTGTGCTACAGTAGATCCGCCCCTGGCGCTCTTTAGCCTCTCTTTGCCCAGAAAATTTGGCTTACCAATCGCCCCTACTCTTGCTTGCATCTCCTAAGAAAGACATATTTGGGTTGTACGATTTTACCCGTAAACGTCTCTACAACATGCGTCTCTCCATACGAACTCAACAAGAGCCAGACGAGCCATATAAGATCGACTATACCACGTGTTTGTCCTATTCACATGGCTTCCTTGTCATTGCTAATATGCCAGGATTCACAGAGATTATGCTTCATAGTATATTTACCGGTGAGCGCATAATGTTACCGGCTGTCAAACAGGCAAAAGGTGATTTTCGATTTATCTTTTCCTCATCTCCTGCCTCTCCTGGTTGCTTGGTTGTGATGTTCAAACGTTTTTCGTTCTCCTTCTACTTCTGCTGTATTGGTGACATCGAGTGGAAGTGCCATTGCCTTTACCTTTCCATATTAGACACAATCGATGATATGATCTTTTTTGATGGGAGACTTTATGCACTAACTTTTCGAAGGGAATTTATTTCTATTCGATTTGGCTGTTGTCTTGAGCAGATTCTCGTAGAAAAAGAGGAGGTGCTTGCTAACATGAGTGCTGACGAGTATTCGATGCAGTCAAAATTGCGTCTCGCTCAATCTTGTTCTGAGCTACTGCTGGTTCAGAAATGGCGAACTTATTTTTTTGATCTCAAATACATCGATAAGTTTAGTATTTATCGCTGGGACTTTGGTGCTGGCGCTTGGACACAAGTTTCTAGCCTTGGTGGAAGGGCTCTTTTCTTTACTGAAAATTTCATGGCATCAGTTCCTCCCACATGCTTCGGTATACAAGCAAATTGCATCTATAGTTTTCCACCCTGTTACCGTTACTACAATGAAGTGAAAACTATAACCTGGTCAGAGGGTTCCATGGAAGACGGAACCTTTCGGACTGTGTGCCCTGAACCACCTAGCAAAGAGTTGACTTCTGCTATCACATGGATCCCACCAAGCATGTCCTAGTTTCAGTTTTGAAAATCTCAATTTTCTTCCTACCAAGGAAATTTATGTCATGCGATGAATTGAATTAGATACATAGAACATTTATATTAAATCATCAAAGTATATTTTTATTCCTTCAGTTAGCTGACAAATTAAAAACCATGAATTTAATACTCTATACTTGCTACATAAAGTTTTTATACTTTAAACTTTACACTAGATTAATTTCAACGGTTTAAATTCGATTGATTTCAATAGTTTTATATATAAGCACATCTATTTCAATTTCGTACATACAAAATAAATATCAAGATAATGTTACACATATTATTCAATTTCATAAAAAATATGTAGGTGTTCTAAAATATACAAACGAAAATTGAAGGAAGGAAACAACGATTGAACCAAATAAAATATAAATTATACTTGAACCATTATAGTTCGGTTGGTTCGGTTTATTCGGTTTTGAAAAGTCTAAACTGAACCGATCTATTTAAACCGAAACAATTTACAAATTTAACCGAATCAATCCATTTAAATCAAAAAAATTTGGTTCGGCTGAAAATCAAACAAACCGAACAGTTTGAACACCCCTAGCGGTGGTATACTGGTATTGATAAACAAGTAACGTTCATCGAGTCCAAAGGTCATGTGCGGCGTTCTTTGTGTTAGTGCATGTGATGTTTATTTTATTTCAGTTTGTTATATTTCGATAATACTTAAATCTTGTCATTTGAACGTACTATCAAGGTCGTAAAATATTTTGAAAACAGTTCATATTGTGATTGTATTAGTAATAATTAAAAAAAAAGATGATTATTATAATGTCGTCATTTTATATCATCATTATTAGAATAATTCAATTAGCTTTTTGATTTATTTATTTTGATAAATGACAACCAGACACACTATTTTGATGATCGATGATGTAAACATATATATATTGATTGTAGTAGGCAACAATATTAAATTCATATTAATTACAACAACATCATTACTATTTTGTTAGAAATATATTATGTATCTCAATATTAATTATTCTCTCGATTCTTTAAGACACAAATAATATTATTTTTGCCTGTTACAAAAAACAAAACAAAAAAACTGTTTTAGTTATTTTATTTCTTCAACCTTTAAGGCTTTTAAAATCTGAAGTTATGTAATTAAACACAATCTTCACAGATAATTTATTACTAAAATTAATAAATATAATTGCATTTTTTTTTGTCAATGTACTATAAGAAACCGTAACATTGCTAATTTCATCTGGGGAGAGGCCCATCTGAACTGTTGTCTCTTTTCCATTGGGCTTTATTAGTCTGTGGGCCCCCACTTGATTAATTTCACCCGAGTTAGCTCCAGTTGGGCCTTGGTTATTTTCCGAGCCCACTTTTCTCTTCTGCTTCTGTTGGGCCCGGTCTGACCCACTTCCATCATCTCGGTTTGGGATACCTCCATTTCTTTCTCTATCTGAACCGTTAATTTGTCCTTTTCTCCAGTACTGCATGCACAAGTCCGGATCCTTTAAAGTAACTCAATTTTTTAGTTTAGATCCAAATCGTCCGATTTGAATCCCGACCAATACGATCTGAGGTGAAGCACACGGAGGCCCTCCCGATTCGAATCGGACGGTCAGGATCTAAACTCAAAAATTGAGTTACTTTAGAAGATCCGAACTCCTGTCACGTGGCCTCTTTCTAATTATTTTACTGAAACTGTGAATTCGTATTAATGCTGGGACATCTAGGGGGTTTGACTTGGGGGACAATTAGGTGCTTCCTTATGAAATATTGCTTTGTTAATTTTAAAAATCATTTACTTTTGTCTGTGTCTATTGAATTAAAATTACATGAATAAAAACATGAAATTTACTAAATTTCTATTGGGATAATTAAATTCAATTATATATTACAAGAGGAGGTTCAAATGTCTTCATTTTTTGTGCCTCCACCATGTTTTTATTTTTAAAATGTTAATAACTCAATATTTAAATCATAAACGTCAAAATAAAACCATTAGATGTGATTTATATTATTTTTTTTATGTGCTCATAAAAAATTATCACATTTTTTTTATTTTTATTATATGAATCAATAAGTTAAAAAATTAACGTTTAAAAATTATCCACATTAGTACGTTTTTACAAGTTCTTGATGACAACCAGAATAAAGTCGAAATATTATAATTTTTTACACGTGCATAGATAAAATTATGTAGATCATATTTTAACGGTTTTATTTTGATTTTTAAGTTTTAAATGTTGAGCTATTAACATTTTTAAAAATGAAAGCATGATGGAGACACAAAATGAAGGCATTTGAACCCTCATGTTACAATAATATTACAATGGTAGAAACGGAGATGCTCTGAGATGAATATTAATTAAAAAAACCGTAGCACGATTTCTTTAGAAATATTTAATATAAAATATGGCAACCTTCTCCTTTATTATAAATTAATATTCAAATTACTAAAATCCAAAAAGTTGCATTATTTCCATGACTAGCTAACTTGCTAGATTATAATTACGATACGATAATGATGTATTTATTTTTGGTGTTTTTTTTCTTCTTACAATACAACATTCGTGGCCAGGTAGATAAATTATTATTTATTTATTTCAATGTGATTGTCATGTCTGCATGCATTTATTAATTCTAATTTGTTTGTTCAACACGTTATTACAAGTCATGATCGTTATTATTTAATTAATACCTGAGACTTGTCATTAGCTGTCCCTAATGAGTGCTCGATTGCTCTCTCACTTCGTTGAATTTTTCAAAGAAATGTTTAGGACAAGTCACCTCATGATTTATGAAAATCTCAATGTGAAATGCAAATTTCGATTAAAAATCACCTCATTTAATTTGCGTTGAAACTTTTGAAACACTACTGAGGATCTAAATCACAATTATAACAAGTTTGTCTATGAATTTTGGAGGTAGTAAATAGTAATAACTGCAGAGCAGGTTCGATATCCATCGGACCTTATTTAGATTTGATGAGCTTTAGAACTGTCTGGTTCGTTTTAAGATATGTGCACTCCGCTTTAATATTTATGTGTTCTCGCATTAATTTTTTTGTGTGCGAATCTTAGAGCGGATCGGACAGTCTTGGAGTCCATCAGACCTACTCTATTCTCTATAGTAAGACATTACGTATGTAATTAAGAGGAGGGATCGCTTGATAATATTATTATAATAATTTTGACAATAATTTTTCAAATCAATTCAATTGATGTTTGAAATAAAAAAAAAAGTATATAGACATATTATTCTACATATGAATATTCCAACAATCATATTTCACATAATTTAAGTATCGTTTAATAATGTATAAAGAACTGTTAATTTTACATCATTACAAATGCAAGTCACAATAATGAATGTTAATTAATACATGCAATCAATTTCATTATTTTTAACAAACATAATATATTCATCATGTTGATCATGTCTCCAATACCAGATTAAAATTTAAACTTTATTTTTTTAATTTTGAAGATTATTATAATAAATTCTTGTCAATGACTCTGTATAGGGACTGATACACTAATAGAAAATGAGTCAATTTACTCTTTTTTATTTTCAAAAATATTGATAGTGATATGTTATGTTTTAGATTAGAATACTACAAGTATATTTCTTTGACCTCGCATATTAATTTTTAATAATTTTTAGATTGATCCTTATATTTTCTTTTGAATAATTATTTTAGTATCCGCATCGTACCCACAGTTAATCTCGTCTCGATTAACTTCCATAACCGCAAGCGGTCCCCACAACTACCGATTAACTAATTTTCATACCTTGCAGTTTGAATTTCAAACTTCTCTTTCTTTCCGTTTTTTCTTTTTCGAAGCTTCTGCAATTTGGAGGCGATTTTAGGTCGATTTGGAGGTGATTGTCTGGCGATCTCGAAACTGGAAGCGATTTTGAAACTGGAAGCGATTTCGGTGATTTTGAAAGGTGATCAGCTAGGTTAATATTGTTTCTTTTCTATTTTCTTTTCTATTTCGGTGATTTTGTTTTTGTTCTGGCGATTTCGGTGATTTCATTTCTATTTCATATACACAATCTGGATTTTGAGATGTTTCGTTTCTATTTCATATATGTAATTGTCTATTTTGTGTTAATTTCATCATTTTATTAAGAAATCTCTTGATAGAAATCGTTTGATATATCTTGTTATAAGTTCTTGATGTGTATAATAAGTAGGGGAATATATCTGTTTGTTATGTGTAAATGTACAATATTGTGTTTATAGATATTAATATTTCCTTATATCTCTATTAATACTTCTATTGGCAGGCCTTATAACATATAGAGTAGTCATGTACATTTTGTTATTACATATATTAATACTTGGATATCTTGATGCCAATACTTCTCATTTTTAATATTAATACTTGAGAGAGTAGTCATATACATTTTGCTATTACAGTTATTAATACTTGGATACATTCATGTCAATACTTCTCATGTTTAGTATTAATACTTGACATAGTAGCCATATACATTTTGCTATTACAAGTATTAATACTTGGATACCTTGATGCCAATACTTCTCATTTTTAATATTAATACTTGAGAGAGTAGTCATATACATTTTGCTATTACAGTTATTAATACCTGGATACGTTCACGTCAATACTTCTCATGTTTAGTATTAATACTTGACATAGTAGCCATATGCATTTTGTTATTACAGGTATTAATACTTGGTATACCTTGATGCCAATACTTCTCATTTTTAATATTATACTTGAGAGAGTAGTCATATACATTTTGCTATTACAGTTATTAATACTTGAATACCTTCATATCAATACTTCTCATGTTTAGTATTAATACTTGACATAGTAGCCATATACATTTTGCTATTACAGGTATTAATACTTGGATACTTTGATGCCAATACTTGATTGGATGTATATTAATTAATTATAACTTATTAAAATGATAATACTTTGCATTTTATTGTTCAATATTAGGATGAATATTGATCTAAATGAGTCTTTTGGAGATGAATTATGCATACAATATAATGGTGATGCTTTGGATGAGGTGAATCTATATCGTTTCTATGAAGATTTGCATCGTGCAAATGAAGCAATAAGTGATGATGTGGGCATTAGAGAGTTTGACTGGGATCTGAACACCATATTGGATGTTTCACAACATGTTACAGTCAATTTTCAAGGTGAAAAATCTAATATAGATGGAAATGCAAGAGTTGAGGTTGATGATCAACTGAAACTGTATACCACTTTTCTCTGATGTTTTCATACTCTCCAATTTTTTTTAATTTGTTATTCTCTAGAAACTAGCACCGACAAGACAATATTTACAGCTTTTGAAAGATGCACCACTGTTGTTCAGCCCTCAATTTTTAACTGCAAGATGGATTTTTACTCCCCTGTGTGATCTTGATCATTAGATACTTGCTGCGGCTGATTTGCATAATCGAGAATTTCACATGTACAACTCTTGTGATGATAAGACGAATGACTACTATTTTAAGCCGCACATAGAAACAATTAGATGGATGAAAACATTTCTGGCTTGGAGACTTGGTGAGTTTAATCTTATTTATTTTTCTTCTTACATTTTGTAAATGTGCTAGGTATAAATACATGATATCAAAGAGAATGTTACCTGATGTTATACAACTTGGTAGTTTCATAATAATACTTGATATGATGCAGTAGGCACACTCAAATGCCTGATTGGAGTGTTTAGGTATTAATACTTGATATCATCAGCATGAATACTTGGAATGTTACCTAACAATATACAAATTAATGGAATACTTAAAATAATTCTTTTTTTAGGTGATGAAGGATGGAAATATGTTGAAATTACCTGGAAGAAATGTCCAAAGTAATAGCATCAAATGATTGCGCAATATTTGTTATTCGTATCATTGATTGCTTAATAAGGAATGTTCCTATGGACTTTGATCAGGGAAATTTTCTTTCAGTAATGCTCCAATGGACTTTGTAAAAATATAGGAAACTGATATTAGTACTGTATTTTATTTCATTGAAGTTTGATTTTTTGTATTGTAGGATCTTATCAGGAAGGAGCGTCATAGCTTAGCTTATAATCTTCTTATCCATGATAAGAGTCATTGCAAATTTGGTGCATAATAGAAATGAATTGTCTTTAATTTGTGCATGAAACTGTTTGTGTATGAAACTGTTTGTCTTAATTTGGTTTAGGAACTGTGATAACTGATATGCTTGTGAATAACTGATATGTTTGTGTGATGAATGACTGATATGTTTTGTGTAATAACTGATATGTTTGTGTGATGAATGACTGATATGTTTTGTGTAATAACTGATATGTTTGTGCGATGAATGTTATGTAGGGTACAACATGTATGTTGGAATAATGATATGTTGCTAATTGATATGTTTTTTGGTAATTGATGTGAATTTGTCTAAGATAATTGATATGTGAAGTTTGTTGTTTGTTATAACTCTGTAGATATAAATACTCTATTAAGATTCTTATTCATCCAACGTAATATAGATATAAATACTTGATTGTTCAGATATAAATACTTGGTAGTTTAAATATAAATACTTGATGTGTTCAGATATAAATACTTGATGTGTAGATATAAATACTTGATTTTTGGTCAACATTTTTTGTTGACAATTTTAGTGGTCCCCACATGTCGTTTATTACCTACACATAAGTTAAGTCAACGTTTTTTGTTGACAATTTTAGTGGTCACCACATGCCGTTTGAGTGGTTCCCAAATGCGGATACGAAGCGAGGATTTTTGAAGAAAAGGTGCGGGTACAGTTATTTTAGGAAAATTTAGATATCATATATGTGTTCATTGTATAGATATAAATACTTGTCTTGTTTGTGATATATACTTCACAGTGTTACTATTAATATTAGTAAAATCAAATTACAGTTTTGGAAACCGTTGCGGTCCCCACAAACAGTTATGGCAGTTTAAGCGCGGGTACTCAACTACGGGTACTCATATCAGCTTCCTTTTCTTTTTTGAAATAATAAAAGTCAATAATTCTTTGAAGTATGAGAATCAATCTTTTGTCTAGTGGCAAAGACACACGGTCTTGATTCAAATTTAACGGTAAGGTATTGCATAGGATTCGGACTCGGGCACCATGACTAGCTAACTTGCTAGATTAATTTTGAATATGGCAACCTTCTCCTTTATTATAATTAATATTCAAATTACTAAAATCCAAAAAAGTTGCATTATTTCCATGACTAGCTAACTTGCTAGATTATAATTACGATACGATAATGATGTATTTATTTTTGGTGTTTTTTTTTTTCTTACAATACAACATTCGTGGCCAGGTAGATAAATTATTATTTATTTATTTTAACGTGATTGTCATGTCTGCATGCATTTATTAATTCTAATTTTCTTAGTTCAACACGTTATTACAAGTCATGATCGTTATTATTTAATTAATACCTGAGACTTGTCATTAGCTGTCCCTAATGAGTGCTCGATTGCTCTCTCACTTCGTTGAATTTTTTAAAGAAATGTTTAGGACAAGTCACCTCATGATTTATGAAAATCTCAATGTGAAATGCAAATTTCGATTAAAAATCACCTCATTTAATTTGCGTTGAAACTTTTGAAACACTACTGAGGATCTGAATCACAATTATAACAAGTTTGTCTATGAATTTTGGAGGTAGTAAATAGTAAGAACTGCAGAGCAGGTTCGATGTCCATCAGATCTTATTTAGATTTGATGAGTTTTAGAACTGTCCGATTCGTTTTGAGATATGTGCACTCCGCTTTAATATTTATGTGTTCTGGCATTAATTTTTTTGCGCCCGAATCTTAGAGCAGATCGGACGGTCTTGGAGTCCATCGGACCTACTCTGTTCTCTATAGTAAGACATTACGTATGTAATTAAGAGGAGGGATCGCTTGATAATATTATTATAATAATTTTGACAATAATTTTCAAATCAATTCAATGATGTTTGAAATAAAAAAAAAGTATATAGACATATTATCGAACATATGAATATTTCAACAATCATATTTCACGTAATTTAAGTATCGTTGAATGATGTATAAAAAACCGTTAATTTTACATCATTAAAAATGCAAGTCACAATAATGAATGTTAATTAATACATGCAATCAATTTCATTATTTTTAACAAACATAATATATTCATCATGTTGATCATGTCTCCAATACCAGATTGAAATTTAAACTTTATTTTTTTAATTTTGAAGATTATTATAATAAATTCTTGTCAATTAACTCTGTATAGGGACTGATACACTAATAGAAAATGAGTCAATTTACTCTTTTTTATTTTCAAAAATATTGATAGTGATATGTTATGTTTTAGATTAGAGTACTACAAGTATATTTCTTTGACCCCGCATATTAATTTTTAATAATTTTGAGATTCATCCTTATATTTTCTTTTTTGAAATAATAAAAGTCAATAACTCTTTGAAGTATGAGAATCAATCTTTGGTGTAGTGGCAAAGACATACGGCTTTCATGTGAGAGGTAATAAATTCAAAACCCACAAAGTAGAGAAATCATTTTTAATATAAATAGAGGTTTGAAGGAAATTGGTAGGCTAGACCTTCACCTTTCCACCCTGTATTTAGAATGGGTGCTTTTTGTTGGATTGATATGAATTATGATCAGACGGTCTTGATTCAAATTTAAACGGTAAGGTATTGCAGAGGATTCGGACCGGGGCACCATTATTAGTCATATTCCATGAATGTTGTTCTCGAGTCAAATTTTGAATTTAAAGTTGAAACTCTATTTGGCCGCCAGTGATTTAATTAAAGTGCGACAATTTGTACACCAAACGGACAGATATTCCGGGTCAATTTTTATAAATTTAATAATAGAAAGTTCGATTCTGTGAACTTAGTTCAATGCGGTATTTGAATTTGATATCAAAATGCTCTAACTTGATATCCATATTAAAATATGCTTAGAAATCAAATTATATGTTTTCTTGAATTTTTTTTCCTTTTTGAATACATATAAAATCATGGTTTCTAGACTATTGAAAACAACGATTTTATACATATTTAAAAAATATAAAATTTGATCTCCGAACATATTTTAATATGAATATCATATTAAGCGGTTTAGATAAACAATTTGAATTTTAAAAAGAGATATATATAATACAAGACACGATGGGTCATGAAAAAAACGAGACAAAAAAAAAGTTGCAAATACAGCATTTGATTTGTTAAACTCAAAGAAAAAATATTCTGGGGCTAATACAAATTACAATTTTAGGGGCCAATTGGGAAATATATCCAGAATGAGAACGGAGTAGGTCCGATCGATGCCCATCGGACCTACTTTTAGGTTCAACGAGCATTATGACTGTCTGATCTAATTTAAGATTTGTGCGCACAAAAATTGAAACAGACATGCACAAAGTTTAAAGCATTCTGCACGAATCTTAAAACAAATCGACGGTGATTAAACTCATCGAACCAGAGATAGGTCCGATGCCCATGGGACCTACTCTCAAGTGATCTAGAATAGAAGGGATGTAACATGTAAGCGGAGGATAGTCCAAAATCAAACTAAGGGAGCGTACTTTGTTGACAGGTCTCTCCATATTTCAAAGCTAAGTTGCAAGTTGCAACCCTTTTTGACCAAATTAAATACATTATTAAATCGCTCTCTCATGTGAGCACGTGTCATAATATACAAACAACAGGCAAAAAATCAAAGGTATACATTTGGAATCTTGTATCAGAATATTTTTGTCTCGTGGTTCAGTTGTACCAGTCGATGCTAATAGGTTTATAACCATACGTCTTTAAATATCTTTCTTTTATCCGAAACAATTGAATTATACTTGTAGTTAATGCATGTTCTAATCTCTCTAGCGTAACCCTCGGTTAGAAATCCCCGTAACGGACTGCATCTGTCCCGTTAAAAGCAACTGGAGAAAATAATTCAACACCAGACATATCCAGTTGACCAGTTACCTCATTCTATATATAATCTCTCCCCACAAAAAACCGCTCTCTCCAAGTCGAAATTTCAGCTTCTAACCTTCCATTATCACAAAATAATTAATCTCTCGCCTCTCTCTGTCTGTTGTTTGTGCATGGCAGTAAGTCTCCTGAATTCATACAATGTTTCCGACTTGTGTATCGGCAAGCCGGCGCTGAGATCGCTGACTCCGACTGCCACCGTTGCCGAGGCTCTCTCCCTTCTCAAACGAGGTACCGACGCCGTGGCCTTGTGGGGCCCGCCTGAGACGAACTCTACCATTGTAGGCCGAGTTTGCATGGTCGATGTGCTCTGTTATCTCTGTGCCGAAGAGAACCTCGCTTCTCCTTCCTCTGCTCTGTCCGCACCTGTCTCTGCTCTGCTCTCAGAAGGATCGGCTGGTCTTGTTCGTAGAGTCGAACCCAAAACTAGGTATTCTTTTGTTTTTTTCTTTTTCCTTTTAAGTTGAAATCGAGTTTTAATAATAACGCGTTGCCAGCTTAAGTTTGAAAGATTATCATGATTCATGAAGACCCGCCACACAAAGTGTTCCAGTAAAAGAAGCCACAAAGAATATGGATCTTTCTTTTTCCGTTTTATTTTTTTGTGTCACTCGGGATTTCGGAAGGGCGTGGGCTTTTTTATCCTTGAAATTATCTTGAACACGTGGCGAAAATTGCATGTGTCGTTCAGGTGTAGCTTTTCGTGTCCAGGATATCTGTCCCTACTAATTAATTTATTGACAGGTAAATAATTATTCTATAAGTTGTCTGAGGCTGTTGATCATTTACTAAATGCCATCATGACATTAGCTGTCAAAATACGACTTTGTAATAATAATCTATAGCATTTCAAAATTATTAGGTAACAAAACATTAAAGTTATAATATATAATTTTGTTCAACTATCATGCAGATTAGAGAAATCGGAAGTATTGTCTGGCAGCACTTATAGATTAATATGCAACTTTTTTAAGATAGTTTATAATATCTAAATTTTGATTTAGAACACTCTTTAGCAATTCTATTAACACCATAATGTAAAGCATTATTGAACTAATCAGAAACATTGGAAAGTTAGTATATAACTTTGTTAAAACTAATCTATTGCATTGTTAGCTAAATCTCTAATCTATTGAATATGGATATGGATTTTAAAATGTGAATGACTCGTGATGGGCAGACATTTTAAATGCAAATTTAGTCCAGTTGGGGATTTGGGGTTCTCTACCATTTGATTTAATCTTTTGAAAATTTAGTTCCATGTTTGTTTGTTTCATTTTTTACACCTGTTTTGTTACATATTTTGATGTTTTCTGTTTGGAGAGTGCTATCTTAAGGTCACAATTTCTAATATTCAGGGCAAAGAGAAAAAATTTCTTCTTAATGTCCGTTTTACCCTTTAATAAATACTGTCTTGTTTTGTCTCTAATTAAATCCTTACTATTAATTGAAAAAGTTAACAGATTTGGTAATATCTCTTATGGTATTCTAATAGAAACTTTTAGTGTATTTAACAGGTGATATTTAGAAACATGAGATTTTATGTGTCTACATTCAAGTTTTTCATTTGTCAATTTCTTCAGAAATAATATGTTCATTGATCAGTTTCCTCTGTTGATGAATCATAATAAGTATTAAGATTAGTAAAGTATAATTGACACACAAATGAGTCAAATCTCAATCCTCTAAGAAACAAACAAAAAAAATGAATAAAGTGGAAATAGTAATTGGTTGGAAAAAAAAAGAGATGAATTAATGCTTATATGGTGTGGACTAATTAATTTGTTTATTTTTCCGATATCAACTATTATTATATCCTAACAACTAATGACAAGTTAGGAGCTGAACTATCTATGCCCCAAACCGGTATGTAAAAAATTACAAAGATATTAATCAAATGATCTATTATTTTTTGGCAGAACAAGTCACATGCATTGAAAGGCTTGATAGTACTAGCTAAAATCACAATCTCAAAGCAGAATATCCACATATGAAAAATATCTAGTATATATGATATGCCCCTACAAGTATAGATTTCTGCTGGTATTAATGGATAATTAATTATGTTGACTAGATAAAGCTACATTATTTGAGAAGCTTTATCTTAATTAATAGAGAAAGATTTAAATGTCTCATGTATTTTTTGACAGGAATATCTCATATTTTTTATGTCTCATCATGCCTCACATTTTATATATTCATTTTCAAACTCCAAAAAGTCATTCAAACGACCTCTCAACATAATATTCACATTAGAATATACTTGGAGAACAAATTGTATATTTTTGGATATTTTTTACTATTTTTTTAGATGGATACAAAATCTCTATTTTTTGGATGGTCCATAAACAGTGGTTTTGTATCTATCTAAAAAAATAGTAAAAAAAAATTAAAAAAAATTGGTCTCCAAGAACATTTTAATATGGAGATCATGTTGAACGGTTCGAATCGGCTCTTTGAATTTTAAAAACTAAGATATAAAATGTGAGACACGATGAGATATAGAAATCACAAGACATTTGAACCCTCCTCTAATTAATTAGTGCCGTCAAACAAATGTAGCTCCACATATAGACATAAGACCTACTTTTATGCTTAAACCTGTCATAAGTTCCATTTTAATTCATTTTTTTGTTGTTTCTTGTAGGATTTTGATTTTGACTAATTTATGTGTCGATTCTCGTAAGAATTGGTTTCGTGCTCCATTTCTTATTGATTTAATTTTCGTGCCTTGTTCGTATTACTTGTTATGATTCACTGACAAGTGACAGATGAATTAATTATACCAATCATTTTTGTAGAGATGGATAATGAGAAACTTGCATGAAAAATCTAATATTTTTAAATAAGTAAATAAATTCAACATGTCAAATATACTAAAAGTTTCCTTAAAATGTGCATAAAAGTGTTATTATGAGTCTAGGACGGTTAACTTTCTCAATTAATAGTAAGGATTCAATTAGAGACAAAAAAAAAAGACAGCATTTATTAAGGGGCAAAACGGACATTAAGAAGGAAAATTTTTTCTATGCCCTGAATATTATATATAAATTATGACCTTAAGATAGCACTCCCCTTTCTGTTTGTTTATTTTCTTTTTTACCGTACTATATCTGTGAGAGTTTCCTAATTGGGCACATTAGTTTCTTTCCTCGCTTTAGCAAAAGGTATGGTTATTTAAATTAGTTATCGAAGAGTGAGGCTATGGTAATATGAGTATTACGGATCAATCAGTTCAATGGATCTGTATCTTTGTTTTTAAAGTTCAAATAGTCGATCCGAACCGTTAAACATAATCTTTGTATCAAACTATACTTTGTTGACCAAATTTTATATTTTTTAAAATTTTTACTATTTTTTTAGGTAAGTAGAAAATCACGGCTTTTAGATGGTCCACAATTTTCAAATCAAGTAATTTTCTACCAATCTAAAAAATTAGTAAAAAAATTCTAAAAAAATATAAAATTTTATCTGCAAGTATATTTCCATATGAAGATCATTGTTGAATGTTTCAGATTGACTGTTTGAACTTTAAACCAGAGATATGAGTCCATAAAGCGGGTCCTTGTGTAAAACTAATAATTTTATATTCTGAGTGTCCCGTGTCTCAGTGCAGCTCGGGGCATCAGATGAGGAACCCACTATTCGTAGGTTCAGGAGGAATGGGAGCTATACAGCAAGGATGGGGAGTAAAAGGGAAGATGCCATTGTGTGCCATGAACAGAGCTCGCTTGTGGCGGTGATGGTGCAGGCATTGGCGCACCGGATCGGATACATTTGGGTCGTGGATGAGGAGTATGGGCTTGTTGGCATTGTTGAATTTCTGGATATTCTTAATGTTTTTCGGGAACAGTTTAGAGAACAACTGTAGGTGCAATACTAGAGGGGCCTATTTAGTGGTTGTGAACCATGTCTTTTGCCGTTGGAAATTTGTTTGTTTATGCTCAATTTAACAATCAGTTAACTCGGGTTTTCATTTTTGTGAGGGGGTATCTGTTTAAATGTGTCGCGGTTGCGGTTAAATTCAGAATTTTGCGAATGATGTGAGAATTGACGTAATAATTTTCGTAGAGAAGTTTAATTTATTTAATTTTGATTATCAAATTTAAATTTTATGAATAAGAGTTCATTTTTAATTATCTAAAAAATAGTCAAAATATTGGCTCTATTTTATATATTACAAACTACAACAAAATAATATACATATGATATATGATATATGATAGATAATTCAAAGGACACAATAAGCAATTTGGATTACAACATATCAGCTTCTCTATAACATAAAAAAAAGAAAATATATATGGCCAACGAAAGCATGCATTCAAGCTTTAGGTCAGCCATTAATGGCTATTTTACCCAAAATCAAACAAAACTTATAAGGGAAAAAGGACTTGTACCACTATGAAGAGGAATCGAGCAAAGGAGGGCCTCGATCTAGCACTTCTCCCTCAGCCCTGCCTCGGTCGGCGACTGCACCATTCACCATTCAATTTAATTTTGCTTTTGCGACAAAGTTTAAGAAAAATGGAGAGAAGCGAGGTGCGATTATAGGGTTTATGCTTTAATATTCGTTCCACATTAAAACGGATGATGCAGATGTCATTCGAGACTGGAGGGTACCGCACTGGATCTGAATCTGAGTTCGAGCAAGAGTTGAGATTTGAGAGAGGTGTGAGATGGATCGGTCTGGGCCAAACAAATGGGCCTTTGTCAATTGATTAAGAGTTCAAATTTTAAATTTTTGTTTTAATGATTGTTAGTGATTAATTAGATGTTAACAATTATTAAGAGAATCTGGTATTAAATATGGCCATTTAGGTAGTATCTTGATATGAGTTAGAACAATCTTTTATTGAGGAGGAATTACATAAAGTTGTCTTTGAGTATGAGCCTAATGGAGCCTTAGGACTTGATGGATTTACTTTTGGGACCTTATTAAACAAGAGTTGTTGATGATCCGGACTAACTCGGCCGGTTTTTTACCCGTGGACAGTGGCAATCAGGACCAACCCTTATTATTTCATATTATTTGTGATAGGGCCATGTTCCACAGGCCCTTTTACTTGTTCCAAATTGGGCCATGAAAGACTGGGATTCGGACCTTTACAAGGCCAACCCGACGTCGTACGAAAAAGCCCAAAGGTTCACTAAACTAGGGCCCAACTCGGAGGCCTCAAAAGCATGCAGCCCGAATATAGGTTAAGGCCAACCGACATACGGGATAGCCGTGGAAACGGCTAGCTTAATGCCCACATCCCAGAAACGGTCGGTTTAATGCCCACGTCCCAGTAAACGGGCGACATAACTGCCCACGTTCTCCCATAAACGCCCGAGATGGCAGTTATGGCTAGACTATATAAGGCAGTGATTCCCATGAAACGGGGGACGCAATTTTCACATAGAGAGACTATACAGGTTAGAGTCAGAATCTCTCGCAAATACCCCGAGTTCATAACTCAACTCGAACCTCGGCCTGTCATCTCTTGACAGGACGATTCCAACTCAGCCCGGATTTCCATACGGCCTCATCTCCCGAGATAGGACGTATCAACCACCGTGGGGCCACGCCTAGCTCGCTCGACGAATTAGATGGCTCATCCATCCACATCGACCTTGCTCCCTCCGGGGGTGACAACCCCTCCAGGAGTAACAATCACACCCCCTCCCGGGGTGACGCCACCAACAGTGAACACTTCGCAGAGCCAACCTCTAGGGACGAGGCCTAGCAGCTCAATGATGCGACCCCATGGTCCCCAGTCTGCTCAACCTCGTCGCACAAGTCCCGACGTCACTCGACCTCTGTTCACCGAAGGAAACACTACCATGCCACTCCACACCGAGCACAATCAGATGGCTGGTACATTTCACAATCAGGTAAACGGTACTTATTACAATCCGACAGCGGGTACCTATCAAATACCGTACATACCATACTACCAAACACCGTTGTACCAATATGGTGCGACCCCCTACACACCTTACACTCCAATTGGTCCCCAATACGGTACGATCCCATGTGTCGCACCCTCCGGACAATGGGGGCCGGGAGGTACCCAGGGAATGTATCCCATGACGGGTCCCACTCCATATTCTCAGCAAATGCCAATACGGCCTACAATGCCTGTACCTCGGCCATTATCGGCAAATCGTGTCCACAGCCGAGCAGTAAATATCTCCCCGAGGAACCTGGGCTCTCAATTTATACAATGCCGAACCGGTAACGAAACAGATACCCCTTCACTACCAGAGCAACAGGTTCAATCCGAGCGCAGGGACCAGAATGCCGTACCAACAGGGGTACACCCCGATGTGGGAAGACGCCCGGAAGGTCAGGACGAGAATGGGGGACCTCATCCTGAGGAAGGGCCACATGCCGCAAGTCCCGAGATCCACCGTGTCAACGAGCGAGGATCAGCCTATCAAGGCGGAGGGCCGAGAACCTCTCGCCGAGAACAGTTTCGCTCCCATAGAGAACGTAACCAGAGTCCGCCCCGAGGCCGGGATAGAACACGCCGCGATGACCGAAGAAGGAGGCGGCGATCACCTACCCCTACCCGAGGTATCAGCATGGCTCAGGTCGAAGAACTGATTCAAGCCAGACTTGCGACCAAACTGGCTGACCTCGAGTCCCAAAAGGCAGGCTCCTATTCTCGCCCTATGGGAATCGAAGATGGCCCGTTATCCAGAGATATCTACCGCCATTCCATGTTGGATTTCAAGTATCCGGCAACCCTTCCCAGCTTCCGGGGTAGTGGAGATACACAGGATCCACACAACTTTGTGTACGGGTTCCTTGAGCGACTCCGCCTTCTCGGAGCTACTGATGCCATCATGTGCCGAGTTTTCACCACCTGTTTGACTGGAGAAGCGTGGGACTGGTACATGACGTTACCCCGGAGGTCCATTAACAAGTTCGAAGATTTCGCAAAACTGTTTTTGGAAAGGTACACGATCATAAAACCTCCACCCGCCACATGCGAAATGCTCCTGGATATCGTCCAGGGACAGCGTGAAAGAACAGGCGCGTTTGTCAACCGTTTTATACAGGCATCCCGACGAATTCAAAACCTGAATGAAGAATTTGCTCTGGCTGCTATCAAGAAGGGACTCCGCAAAGGGGGTCCAGGAACCTTGCGTTACGAAGCCCATATGAGAAAGATGACTACTTTACGAGAATTCGTAACCTTTGCGGAAGGCTACATCCGCGCTGAAGATGACAATGGGAGCCCCACGAGGCCTAGATCTCGGTCTCCCCGACGTCAAACCAACCGACAACCAGCTCAAAACAGGTTTCGCAACCAAAGAGAACCTCAGCGAAACCAACCAAACCAGCCAACCGAGCAAGAGCACAAATCTGGCACTGAGGGATACCGCCAACACTTCGTGAAGTATGCACCTCTCACCAAGAAGCGACACGAGATGTACAACATCATTGAAGAAATGTTTGAGCTCCCACCCCCATTGCCTAAAGGCATTTTTGCAGTTCAAGATAACTCTCAGGAGTGTGCGTACCACGGATTCAACGGGCACTCTACTGCTGATTGCCTTCAACTCAAGGACATCCTGGAAAGATTAGCACGGGAGGGTAAGCTGATCGAGTTTATCAACCCCGACTTCTTCAGAAAATACTCCAGGAAATACAATGGTAAGGGTAAGATTTTCAAGAAACCTATCCCTTACAGAGAAGACTATACTGGACCCAGAGTTGGACAAACTGGTCCCCAGACTCAAGGTGGGACCGAGAACAGACGCCAAGAGAGACAGAACAGTCCAGTCATCAACGTAATCAGTGGTGGCCATCGCGGTGCCATCCGGAAAATCGCACCTCGGGACAACCGAAAGCCATACCCTACGGTCCTGCAGGTTGAAACTGCTACTGACAAGAAGCGACCGCGACCCGAGGAAGCAATATCCTTTTCCGAGAAGGACTTAGGAGACATCTCGAGCCCGCATGACGACCCTGTAGTGTTGAATCTCAAGATTAACACACACCGGGTTAAAAGGGTGTTAGTCGACACTGGAAGCTCAGCAGACATCCTGTACCTACCGGCCTTTACACAGATGGGCCTCGATATTCGTGCCCTCCAACAACACATTTCCCCACTGATAGGTTTTACAGGCGATGCCCTTCGACCTCGGGGGATGATGCCCCTCAAAGTTACATTTGGCACCCATCCTCGAACAGTGGAAGTCATGGTGGACTTCCTCATTGTTAATGCTCCCTCAGCATACAATGCGATTCTAGGGAGAGGAACTCTAAACAAGATCGGTGCCATCATTTCCCCTTCCCACTTGAAAATCAAGTTTCATACGGATAATGGGATAGGAGAAGAATGTGGTCAACAGCAAGTGGCCCGTGAATGCTACCTGACTTCCATTCATAGTGAAGGAGGGTCCGTCCACCAAGTCGAGCAATCGGATGCGAAGACCAACCAACAACGGTTGCGTTCAAGTACTGATTACCTACCTCCTAACACCAATCTAACGTTGGATCCAGTTGATAAGGCTGAGACCAAAGTTTCCCTTGAGCCAGCGGACGAGGTCGAACAAATTGATTTAAGCGAGGGAAGAACAATCAATATCGGAAAGGCAGTCCAGGGGCAAGCGAAGGAAGAATTAATTAAATTTCTCCGAGAAAACCAGTCTGTTTTTGCCTGGACAGCAGCCGACATGCCGGGGATTCCGAGGTCAATAGCAGAACACCGACTACACATCAAGCCGGGTTCAAAGCCGGTTAGGCAGCGGAAACGCAATATGGGGGAAGAACGGCAGCAGGCCGTAAAACGCGAAGTCCAAAAACTGCTCGACGCAGGTTTCATCCGAAACGTCGAGTGTCCCGAATGGACAGCCAATCCCGTGCTTGTCAAAAAGTCCAATGGCGACTGGCGCATGTGTATCGATTACACGGATCTTAACAAGGCATGCCCTATGGATCCATTTCCTTTGCCAAAAATCGATCAACTGGTAGACTCCACCTCGGGACATGCCTATCTCAGTTTTATGGATGCATTCTCCGGGTACAATCAAATCCGGATGAACCAAGATGATGAGGAAAAGACCGCCTTCACTACCAACTCGGGGCTATATTGTTACCGGGTAATGCCCTTCGGGTTACGCAATGCTGGGGCCACTTTCCAGCGCATGGTCAATACAGTGTTTCAGGAACAGATCGGACGGAATGTAGAGGCGTATGTAGATGACCTGCTTGTCAAGAGCATGTCCGACTTCGATCATGTCCGAGATCTTCGGGAGACCTTCGCGACATTGAACTCAGCCAGCATGAAACTCAACCCAAAGAAGAGTTTTTTCGGACTAACTGGCGGTAAATTCCTCGGTTTCATGGTTTCTATGCGAGGTATAGAGATCCATCCTTCCAAGTCACAAGCCATCCTCGATATGAAGCCACCTCGGAACCTCAAAGAGCTACAATCCCTTACGGGAAAGTTAGCTGCCCTCAACAGATTCATTGCCCGATCCGGGGACGTCTGTTTCCCGTTCTTCAAAGCCATGCGCAAGTCGGCCAAGTTCGAGTGGACAGAGGAATGTGCCATGGCCTTCGAAAAGATAAAAGCATATCTTGCCAATCCACCATGTCTCAGCAGGCCTACAGCGGGCGACGTCCTCGTGTTGTATTTGGCAACGACGGGTCATGCAGTAAGTGCTGCCCTTGTTCGAGAAGAAGGGCGAGATCAGAAGCCAATTTACTTCGTCTCACATGTACTCCGAGATGCTGAAACCAGATATTCTCAGATTGAAAAGGCAGCATATGCTCTGGTCATAGCTGCAAGGAAATTGAGGCCTTATTTTCAATCCCATTCCATTAAGGTTTACACCGGGATTCCCCTCAAGAAGGCATTCGCAAACTTCGACTCATCCGGGCGATTGTTAGCTTGGGCGCTCGAATTATCAGAGTTTGATGTTTCCTTCCACCCCCAGAATGCACTAAAATCTCAGATCTTCGCTGATTTCATCGCCGAGTATTCTGGAGTTCCTCCCGAATCTGAGGGACGTTGGACAATCCATGTCGATGGCGCCTCTTCTTTACAAGGGGCAGGAGCCGGGGTGTCCCTTACTGGCCCACAAGGGGAGACCCTGAACTATGCTCTTCACTTCCAGTTCCCAGTAACAAACAATACCGCGGAATATGAGGCCATGATAGCAGGCCTCAAACTAGCCAAAGAGTTGGGCGCCCGTGAGGTTCATCTCCGCAGTGACTCCGAGTTGGCGGTCAAACAAATTAATGATGAATGCCGAGTTATGGATGAGAAGTTACGCAAATACCGACAACAATTCCATCTGCTCAAAGGTCATTTTGACGAAGTCGATATTCAGCATGTCTCGCGCAACAAGAACTGCCAAGCTGATGCTCTATCCAAACTCGGTGCCGCGGGTAATCTGGACAAAGATCACCCCGTAATTGTTATGGATATCCCAGAATCCAGCATCAATCTTGAAACCACCAACATACTTGCCATCAATGACCCCGGAGAATCCTGGTATTCCCCTATGTGGAACTTCCTCAACACTGGGATTCTTCCCACAGATCAGTTGGAAGCCCGACGTTTGAAGAGAATCGCACCGATGTACTCCATATTCAACAATCACCTATACAAACGAGGATACGTGCGACCTTGGCTCAAGTGCGTTAATGAGGAAATGGCTTTACGAATGCTTTCCGAAATACATGAGGGCATTTGTGGAAGTCATCAAGGAGCCAAAACTTTAGCTAAGCGAATTCTCAGAGCCGGTTTTTATTGGCCGACTATGCAGCAAGATGCGACAAATTTGGTTCGAAAATGTGAGCGCTGCCAATACCACAGCAAGTTGAGCAACATCCCGGCATACGATCAGATATCCATCTCGGGGGCTTGGCCTTTTGACCTATGGGGGATAGATATAGTCGGTCCGTTTCCCAAAGCTGTCCGACAGCGTCGTTGGATTATCGTAGCCGTCGAGTACTTCACCAAATGGGTGGAAGCCGAAGCACTAGCCAACATCACTGCCGCCGCAGCAGAAAAGTTCATCTGGCGGAACATCATTTGTCGTTTTGGCATACCACATGCCCTCATCTCGGACAATGGAACACAATTTAATGCAGCCAGCACCATGACGTTCCTTTCCAACTTGGGTATCCAAAACAATTTCACCTCGGTCAGCCACCCGGCTAGCAACGGATTGGCAGAAGTTACCAACCGCACTATCCTGGATGGACTAAAGAAAAAAGTGGCGGCAAACAAAAAGAATTGGCCCGACCTCCTCGATGGAATCCTGTGGGCTTATCGCACAACACCTCGCGAAGCCACGCAACAAACGCCTTATTCTTTGGTGTTTGGGATGGAAGCAGTTACCCCTATTGAAATGATGGAACCATCTCTTCGTACTCTGACATATTCCACTGAGGAGAATCGCGATACCCGTGCTGCTGAACTCGACCTTATCACAGAAGGTCGGGAAAAGGCTCGCATCCGCACCACGGAGTATCAACGCAGGGTTAAACGTGCATTTGATAAGCATGTGGTACCTCGGGAATTCCAACCAGGCGATCTAGTTCTCAAGACAGTGGAAGCAACCGGCAAGCATGTTAGTAAATTGGCTCCTCAATGGGAGGGACCTTTTAAAGTCATCCGCCCACGAGGAAAAGGCGCTTACGAGTTAGAAGACCCAAGTGGTTTCATACTCACGCGTCCATGGAATACTTGTCATCTCCGGAAATTCTACATTTAATGTATGTCATTTACATTTAAGGCGAGATAAGCCTTTGTTTTTTACGATTTATTGTATGGTTCTAAACTCTTATCAATATTATGAATGATTGTGTTTTGGGTCCGAGATTATATGAACGAAAACCTTTTATGGCAACGAATTTATCTCGAGTATTATTCCAGACATATACATACAACTTCATGTAGTCCCAAGGGACGATGACTGATGATCAGTAATTTGAATGTCGGAAACATTTATCGAAAATCCTAAGGGGTAACGCATACGTTTTTTCCGACTTTCCTTTTCCCCGATGTTGACCACTAGTCGAAAATAAAGATAAAAAAAAGGGGGAGAAGGTTATCCTTAATATTAGGCTCGTTTACAAAGACATACACCGAGATATATTTCAAAATCGAAAAGAATCTCGGGAGATACGTCACATGAATGCAACGAGAAATTTTAACAAGAGGCATTCAAATAATATACCGAGATATATTTCAAGAACGAAAAGAATCTCGGGAAAAGATAAAGTAAATGCAACAAAAGTTTAAACACATTACACAAATACTGTTAATCCTCACATCCCGAGGATATAAAAATACTAGTACAACATGCTCTGTTAAACCCCCACATCTCGGGGGTATAAATAAAATAATACGACACAACATTGTTCAGACCCCCACATCCCGGGGGTACAAATAAAATTTCCACACACTAGAAAAATCGACGTTGCATCCACTGCTTGACCATTAGACTTCCTGTAGACATAATAAAAGGAGTAAGATTAAGTATGAAAGTAACATTTCGATATCTAGATAATAAAAGTTTTTGCTTACCGAGGTCGGAACCTTATCGGACTCAAGAGCACCGGCTCCATCGTCACAAGGCAAGCTGGAAACATCCTCCGGACCGTTTCCATCACCTTGTGAATCTATAGGGTTCTCTGGCAGAGCTACAGGGTCCGTCTCAACCTCGGTGATTACGGCAGTGTTCACCTCGGTATCTTCCATATCGTCCTCCTCCTCGCTTTCCGAGGTTTCAGATGGAATCCCGTCATCCTCCCCTGCAGCTTCATTGTCGGGAAGATCGAGATGCCGAGGCCATTTGTCTTTCGGCCAAGGGTGAACAATCCTCCCAATTGGGTGGTTTTCAAGTACCAACTCCTTTCGGAATGGAGTACCATCCGGGTTCAATAGCACATCCTTCCCTTCGTCCCAGTTATAACCCGAGAGATCCTTGATAACAAGCTTCTCGGGTTCCACTTTAGCAAAACCCATATGCTCGGGTCTGAAGGGATAAACTTGGGCCAATTGACTCAGATAAACATAGACGGTTTCTGTCATCATTTCTTGACACGCATAGGGGACGGCTTGAGCAAAGGCATTGCTGCATAAAAAACTGCTAAGTGTTTTCTTTTTGAGACCCTCCATCTCGGCCTTTAGTCGAATGTTCTCCGATTTCATTTCTTCCGCCTCTTTGGCCTGGGTCTCGAGCCTGGAATTAAGGTCATCGACCTTGTCTTTGTACTCCTTAGCTTTACGCTTATAGCGCTTTGCCTTTTCCTCATTCTCCTTGCGCTCCTTGTCAGCCCGCAAACCTACCAACCGCACCATCTCGTATTTCGCCGAGGCAACGGCGGCTTCGCCAGTGGCTATCTTCCTTTCCCTTTCCTTTAATTTAGCCAACTTGACAAAATAATCCCTCTCCATGATCGCCTTGTTAATCATCTCTTGATCAGTTGTGATAGTAAGAGCACTGCGATTTTCAAGCGAATCTTTGAGAAACCCGAAGAAAACCCCGGCATCATGCAGCGACCTCAACACCTGACCAACGACTTGGTCAGGATGCTCTTCCGCCCACTTCTTTTGATGAGCGGTGGTGGTTAGCCTGAAGGTTTCTCGAGAAAATGCAGCTCGAACCTCGGGATGCTCTTCCTCATCCTGCATGGTAGAATATCCGGGTAGATACGCCAAAATACTATCAGGAAACCCTTGCGAAATATGGGTCCCCCACACGAATCCGGTATTTCGCCCTTGTTCTGATATACTCGACTTGAGATATTCGGTGTGCTCCTTCGCGGGATCCCACACGTCGCGTGCTGCTTCTTCGATAATTCTTTCTAACTCCTTCTCAGCAGCCTCAACCCGAGATTGGGGTGTGTCCTTCGGGGCAACCCCAGACACTTCTAGTACAATATCGGACTGAACCTTTTGCCTTTTCGGCTCAGGTTCTTCTATTTCAACTCCTTTCCCCTTCTCTTGCTGCGTTAAACGCACGGGGGGGTCAACGGAAGCTTCTTTCCTCTTCTGGGAACCCCCGAGCTTGGAAGAACCAGAAACACCGCCCTTAGCTCCTTTGGTGGCTGCTGCAGTGTTCGTGGTAGATTTCCGATGAACCGTTGTAGTTCTAACAGACCCCGACTTTACAGTCTTCGGACCCTTAGAAGAGGAAGCCGGCTTTTTAGACGTCGCAACCTCCTTCCCTTTCGCAAAGCCGTCTTCCGGGGTTTCAAAGACGAGTATTGAACGAGCGGCCTTCCAAGGTAATGCCATAAACCCGCGCCCTGTGATAAAAACACATTAATAATTTATGTATAACAGAATGATTGATGAATAAATGCGATGCAAAGGTATATCAGGTACGAGGTAAAACAAAGAAGGACTAACTTGTAAAATAAGTATCAAGAATTTCGACAGCCTGTAAATCAGCCGATGTCAAAGGAGGGGGAGAATTAGGGACCAAAGTTTCCTTCGTTAGGCAACGCCATTTCCTCCGTATCTCGCGGAAACAAGGCAAATCCTCGGGATTCGCAAGGTATACCCAACCCTGATTCCAGTCCTCCACCTTGGATATACTCTCAAAAAGCGAAATTGTACCGCGCTTCCGAATTGCAAGATGACTCTCGGTATTATATATAGGAGAAAAATAATGAAAGAACAACCCGACGTTCGGCCAGTACAGCTTTAACTCGGGCATATAATCGAACAAATATTTGAAGCTCATGATATAGCACCAAGCAGGCCCGGTTAACTGTGCAGGGGCCACGTCGAGATGTCGTAATATTTCTCGAACGAACCTAGAAACCCTGACTTTAAACCCACACTTGGGCATCTTCCAATAGATGCATGTCCCACGTTTCCAGTCATGTGCCCGGTCATCCGGACCCGGGGCTACCAAATCAAGCGCATGTTGGGGATAATCCTCTCTGTCGTCCTCATTCACAAGTTCCTCGTAAAAGGCATTTGCGTAATCTTCACATTGAACGACTCGTTTGGGAGCAATGTCAGCCGATGTGGGGAACTTCAAATCAAGAGGACGACCCTCGCGAAGACCGATGTTTTCATGAGCCTTTTTCTTTCTTGGCTTCTTAGGTCCTTGAGACGTTCCGGCTTGGGATGAGACAAGTTCTCCCCGAGATAGATTTTCTTTATCCTCTCTTGCTTCACCATCCTGATCTTCCTCAACGTCTTCTAGTAAGGAATCAGGATTTGGGGGAGTCATACCATACAAACTCTTCCCCCGACCTGGACGGGGAGGATGATAAGACAGTGGGGGTACTTCCCCGGAGGCACCAGATGATTGGTCTCGGGATCCGTCTTGTTCTTCGGCCATTTCTAAATTTTATAAATAAACAGGATTGGCTTAGGTAACCAGTTTTGCTTGGACTACCGGGCTATAAATCATTATTTCAACATATACACACAAATTGCCGACATGATGAAATTTGTAATGGGCTGTTAACTACATTATCATACTAAGGTTAACCATTTTTTCAAACTCGGCAATACATATGAATACCTACATGCCTAATTATTTAACATAAGGACAACTACCAAGATTACAAAATTTACCTGGTGTAGAAAATTTCTTCGCACCTCGGTCTCCTTTGTCCGACGTAACTACGAGCAATCACCTGCAAACTCCGTACTCCCTCTGTAATCCCCGAGATCACTTCCGCTTTATGATCACTTTCGCTCTGCTGCTCCGAGATTGATTAGCTCAAGAAAAACAAGAATAAATGAACGAATCGGGATGGAAAGTATATATAGGGGTCTCCGTTTTCCCGCTCAATATTTGCACGAATTCCGAAAAGAAGCCACGGAGCGTCGCGTCTTTTCCCTTCATCATTGCGATGCCTCGATTATCGCGCATCGGACTCTCACCGAGCTAGCGCGCGCCAGGTGTCACATGAGAATTGCACCATAATCCCGTACCCTGACTGATTTGATGGCTGACGACAGTTAACGGAAGACGAGGCGTCGAGCATTTAATGCCGACATATATAAATACTCCTTCCGTCTTCTTCTAACGGCACATCCAGCGATCACTACCATCACGTCCAACCCGAAATACGACACAATGGCCAAGAACAAACAAGAGAAGGACAGAATCAAGTCGGAACAAGATAACATTCCGCCGCCTCAAGCACATATCCACCATGAGGACCCCGAAGTCAACATCATGCTACCAATAAACCGTCCCGAGAGGGACGACGATCACCCACTAGCATGGGATAGGTGCGCTATTTGCCGATCCAGAGGGAACTATCTGCACATGTTCCATTGTGATGGATGCGAAGAAGCTTTTCATCCCGGGTGTTTAGCCCGTAGATCACCTCGGAACCATGGCGATCCACGCTTCATATCCTTCACCTGCAGAAAATGCCGTGATCAAGAACGCCGAACCAAGCGCTCCCGCCATGAATAACCTTCGATATATATAGAATATCGCGGGGATAACCCGCCTTTTGTTTTAATTGGTGGTCAATTTTTAAATTTTACTTATCTGTCCATGTTGTAACCTTCAGCCGAGGTCTTTACCTCGTGTTGTTTTGATTAATATATGTTTCATAGGCATTTCATTACTACTTGATACCATCTGACGTAAGTCAACTTAACTACCTCGGAAACGCCGAAAGCCTGTCATGTCGTATAACTTACACAACGCCCAATGACATTTATGGCTAATAGCTGGCGGCTCCTTATTTTAGGCAATATGGCCCACGGTATTTATGGCAACCTTCGCCCATAACGCCTATAAATAACCAGCCACTAATAGGACGAACGCACATTCTTCATATCTTTTTCCTCAAAACCTCAAAACCTCCGAGATGCCTATCAAAAGAGTTGTTTCCAAAAACAAAACACCTCTCGATCGAAGTCCGAATAGCGATGACCAACCGTCAAAACGTCGCCACGACATGCCTCCCCCCAATTCCCGATATTCTCGGGACACAATACGGGCCTTATCTCGGCCTGAGAGATGGACACTCCTCCAACATTTCCCGAGAAAGACCTGGATTGGATGCTCGTAAACGAGGACCTCCAAATCGGTGACCTTATTGACCTCACCCTTGCTAACGCACCCTCATTCACCAAGGAAGACGAGAACAACATCTATAAATTCAATCTCGAACCCAAGATGCGTAGATGCATCATCTGCCGTAACAAAGATGCTCAGCACGAGATGGTAAAATGTCGGGGGTGCTATGAATGGAGTTGCTTCACCCATTACGACATCCAAGGCCGGTCGGACCCTAGACGTCGGTTCTGGAAATGTCCTGGGTGTTTATCTCGCAATACTGGAGGCCCGAGTTTGTACACCGCTACCCAAGACGAACTCGACGCCGACAATCTTTTCGAAGACACCGACCAGGGCAGGGTATAAGCGGTCCAAGAAACGACATCACACCCGTCTATTTGAACATGGCCATCACCGTGCTTGGAAGGCGCGACATGACAGACATGGCGCTCATAGTGGAAATATTCTTCCAGGCGCTATATAGCATCATGTTCCATGTTCAGTCTAATTAGGCGTTGTATGATTTCGATGTTTTACTCGATCGAGGCGTTGTATGATTTCGATGTTTTGTTATATTTAAACTTGTTATGTTCTTGCGATATCAATGATTACTTATAACTTCAATGTTTAATTTCTTTCATTTTTGACTAACTCGGATACTATCTCCCTTGGTCAAAAAATAACTCGGATACCATCTCCCTGGTCACGTAAAAAAAAAAAAAAAAAAAAAAAAAAAAAAAAAATCATACGTCACACTCGAGTTATTACGGCAGGACTAGTACAATAACGTCGGTTATAAAAAATCCTCGACACTAAGTACGCTTAGTTGTCTCAGGTTACTCACTATGATAACGCGTTAACTTCGGGTTATGTGCCCGGGATAGGTGACCGACATATCTTTAACCCAATATATAGATAACATTTAATGAAGTATGTTTTATGAGTTACTCACCCTCAAGTCGAAAGCATCTCGCTGATGCATTCCGACTTCGGGGGCTAATGATAGGGCCATGTTCCACAGGCCCTTTTACTTGTTCCAAATTGGGCCATGAAAGACTGGGATTCGGACCTTTACAAGGCCAACCCGACGTCGTACGAAAAAGCCCAAAGGTTCACTAAACTAGGGCCCAACTCGGAGGCCTCAAAAGCATGCAGCCCGAATATAGGTTAAGGCCAACCGACATACGGGATAGCCGTGGAAACGGCTAGCTTAATGCCCACATCCCAGAAACGGTCGGTTTAATGCCCACGTCCCAGTAAACGGGCGACATAACTGCCCACGTTCTCCCATAAACGCCCGAGATGGCAGTTATGGCTAGACTATATAAGGCAGTGATTCCCATGAGACGGGGGACGCAATTTTCACATAGAGAGACTATACAGGTTAGAGTCAGAATCTCTCGCAAATACCCCGAGTTCATAACTCAACTCGAACCTCGGCCTGTCATCTCTTGACAGGACGATTCCAACTCAGCCCGGATTTCCATACGGCCTTATCTCCCGAGATAGGACGTATCAATTTGAAACCTTAGAACCAAATTACTTTAAAAAAATAAAAACCGAATTACTTTAAGAAAATAAATAACTGAATTACTTTAAAAAAACGAATTATTTTGATAGTTAAAACCAAATTATTTTCAAACAATAGATTTAAAAAAAATAATTGGAATGATATAATTCAGTTTTTTTTAAATCTATTGTTTTAAAATAATTCAGTTTTAAATATCAAAATAATTGGTTTTTTAAAATAATTCGGTTATTTTTTTTTAAGTAATTCGTTTTTTTTTTGTTTTTTAAAGTAATTCGGTTTTTTAAACAATTGATAAAAATAAAAAATTGGACCGGACCAACCCGGATCCGCTGGACCGGACCAACCCGTGTGGGTCTGAACCATGGTCCTTGGCACGGGTTTGGACCATTCCCTCCAAATTTGGCCCATCTAACCTGGACCGTGCGGACCCGTGGACCAGAGGAGTTTGGACAGGAGGATTTGGACTTGACCGGCCCGATTGCATAACACTAGTTGTGGACTTGTGGTTAAGCCACCCATTTATTAATAATATCTACAATTTTTTGGATGTTATAGCAGTTAGCAGCAAACTTTGTACTTTAAACACTGGAACAAGTAAAACTAGCTGGGTTTAACCTTTTACTATTTTTGAATCTTGAACCTAACATGCCTTTTCCTAGAACATATGTGCCCAATTCCTATATATGATCACTGGTGTGCACCAGCACCATACTAAAATTATGGCTGACCAGTTTAGACGATGCTTTGTTTAACTTTATTCTATTAATTAAAGGTTTGGGATCTTTAGGCGACATTAGTCCAACAAAGAAATATATTTTAATAAAATTAGAGAAAATGAAGACCAATTAGGCCCCATTATGGCAAAATAGGGTAGGTTAAACAATGTTTATGTGAGCAATTAACTGCAAAATTCTCTGTCTTTGCTTATCGGTCCATATGCTTAATTAAAGTTGTTGTTGTACTGACAGTTTAAGTTGCCAATTAGTTGGATAATCATTTCAGAATCTCATCAATTTCACTTGTAGTTCAGGTCAGTAGTCAACTTGTCATGTCCCCATTAATTTTCTTTTTCTTTTTTTTTCACAGAAAGGTTATAATCTTACTATTAAAATGGTTCATACTATGCTTTAATGTACTTTTAACCTTTAACCATTAAGTAATCTCATTTAATCACTAAATTCAAATTTGTAAAATATGTGGATTGAATTTTTGAGTTAATTTTATTGAATTTCTGATATGTTATGTGAATCATTTGTATAGCATGTTAGTTCAACTTTCCAAAATGGGATATTTACAATCTCTTTTTGTAAAGTTCTTTTGCTGTAACATAGTTTTTTTATTACCTTATCTATAAAGTTTCCTTGTTATGAACTTCATATTTTTTTGGCACAAAAAAAAAAACACTTTGTTGCTTGCATATAATTTTTTTTTTCATTTTTTGGTATTATTGTGGTTTTCATTGAAGAATCATTGTTAATGTTTCTTGGGAGTGTTTATTTTGAAATTATGCAAGGATAAGCAAACAGAAACTGAATTGTCTTATTTGAAAATGTGGGATTAGTAATTAGTGTTTGACAATTGCTGCTATGGATTAAATCAATATGATCAGATCGTTGTTTAATAATCTGTTTAAATTCAATAATATAAAAACCTCCAACTGCCACACATGTTCAATTAAAATGGTTCCTTGCATACTATAAAGAAGTATAAATAACAAGCGAGATATTCAAAATTTTATGAACTGGGCAAAAGATAACGTTCCTTTTTAGACAGATTTGCCCCTGAAAAAGTTGTGAATTGTGTAAACGTTTTTATTATTTATTTATTTTTAGGTGAAGCCCTTGGGCAAAAAAAAAAAAATTGTATAAACGGTTCAAGAGCTATATGAAAATATAATCATAACATTTTGTTACACAGATTTAATGGCTTTGCACGTCCAGCTTTTCTTTATTCAAAGATTTTTCAAAATATAATAATACTTTCTATAAAATATTCTTACGGTTAAGTAAATTTTAGATGTAATTATATAATTTTCTTAATACTCCAAAAATTAATATAATAAAAAAATACACAAATATGCCATCTTTTATGAGAAATGAAAAAAAAAATGAAAATATGAACTCTTTGATCATAATAAATAAGAAAAGAAAATAGAATCAGATTATAAAAACTTTAAAGATTTAACATAAATAAAAAAATCTTAAAAATACAAACATATGATCGTCCCGCTTCAATTAAACCGTGGTTGAATTTCGGGTATCTTTCAGATTAATTGGCGTTAAAAAATTTGTGAAAAAAAAATGGGAGTCGTGCAAATATAAATGTCTCCGGCCCAAAATACAAATCTTGAATGTAGACGGCCCAAAACTCATTTTTCCTTCGTAATACTTCCGATGCTAATCTATTGAAAATTTGATGATGTAACATAAAATAAAAATATATTAAAAAATACAAGAATATGATTGTCCCACTTCAATTGAAACTAGTTCCATCGTTGCGGCTACGCCGCAACCTTTTTTGCAGTATGTTAGTTGGCGTACATTGGTGAGATTCTTTTGTGCTTTTTCTGTATGGTGGCATCAGAATGTCAGTTGACAAGTTATGATATTAAATGCACAGCCCTTTATAAATTTTGTATTGCTGCACTGCTAGTGATATCTTACAAGTACTGTATTGGAAATATTTGTTCGTCTAACCTTCTTTTTTTCTTGTCATTGTCTTTTCAAGCAATGTTACCATCTCAAGTATGAATAGAACAGAAACTCAGGAGGTTCATTGAGCAAAAACTCACATAGTTTGGGTTACAGATTTGATCAAAAGCCAAAGAAAAGAACCTAAATTTACAGGGACCATTTGAAGACATGCTCTAATGGCCATTTAAAAGAGGTTCTTGGCTGATTAGACTTGGCAATAGGAGAATCCCCAGGAAAAAAATTCCATCTCAGGATGTGTGCGCTTTACATGTCTATCAATTTGTTCTACAGTCTCTGATTCCTATTTTATCATATGAAAAAAGTGCTCAACATAAAAATAAACAAATTCATGAAAGATACCAACATACTATCTGTATTAAGTGCGGGTGAGCATGGGAGGCCAGTATAGAGATTATATTGATTGACAGACAAGTTATAAACCAAGAACTTCAGTAACACCGCTGATATTGGCACTGGGATGAAATGAAAACTCTTTTTTCTCAAAAGAAAAAAAAATCAGCCACCATTTCAAATTAAAGCATCAACAAATGCATATCATTAAAGTAGCTTTTGCGGAGCAACTGAAGAGGCAAAGAAACAAAAAGCACAATGAAAAGAGAATCGGGGACCAAATTTGAATAACCTTGAGCAGCAACCTAAAGGATAAAACTTGCATAACTGAAACAGTTCCCAAATATGAATATCCTTGATTGACAACATCACTTTTGTACTTACCTTGACCAACCAATTCTAAAATTTTAATGTCATAGAAAGGTGGTGCTTTCTTCAAAAAAAAAAAAAAAAACAAACAAACAAACAAAAAGAATAAAGGTGGACTATTTCATACTATTTGGTACTAATTTATCAAAGAACAGTGCCTTTATATATCTGTTGTTCTTGCCATTGTGCCGGTCTCTACAAAATAATGGTAAAGGGTGAGGGCAAACCTGAAAGTATTTATTCCAGACACTGGTTTCACCAAGGCTCAAGGATGCTCCCCATGAGGAAGCTCTGACCTAGATAAAAACCCTTATCTTCATCAGAACTCAAGTCTTTTTCCTGTATGCCTTCCTCTTCTTCCATCTTTCGAGTTATTTGTGACTGACATGTAAGACTGGGTAAGTAAAGAAGTGTGGACATTCTTCAATACAGCAGCTAGATATATAGGTACTGGCCTCCTAAAATACAGGAGATGGTTGGTGCTATTTCCAGAACCCCAAGTACATCATCAGCAGTTGCTACAGCTTGTTGAAATAGCAATGCTGACAGAGCAACAGTTGCCGAATTATGTCAAGTCATGTGTTCTTGTCTTAAGGCAGATGAAATGTTGATCAAAGCAAGAAACAAAACTACTTACGATGGGTAATAGTTCGGTGATCAGCACTTAGAGGATCAAACTGGATTACATGATGGAACAATTTTTCTCTGGGCCATATATTTCAGAAACATATCATTGTAACAGTACCAGGTACTTTGGGAACAACTTACAGGGTTGGCAAGGAGTTCCTCTCTAAAGACATTGTACTGGGAGCGCTTCTTCTCCAGTTCATAAGGCCATAGTGCATGGTCAGCCGGCAGATATCCCAATAAAAGCTGCTCTCTATCACGAAACGCAACTTAATTTCTAACTTCCACTAAGAGAATGAAATTACAAAAACAAATTGTACAAAATGGTAGTGAAGGCTAGGAAATGCATAGTTTGACCAAGGTAACAATCTGTTATACGGAGTATTAATTTCGCTCTTGACATTTGACTGAAGCAGATTTAACGTCAAGTCATATGTAATTGCAGAATTGGTAGTTGGACTGACATTAAAATTTAGTTGAAGGTTCAGTTAACTACATGACTGAAGCTTAGCTAACACGAAATTCTGCCAAACCAAGCTGCATTGTCCAAAATGTGTGTCAAGGAACATTAATCTGGCTATTATTGTTCATGCAGTTCACAATTAGATAAAGATAATGGAAAAAGAGAATCATAGAGAATCATACAAAAATGGTAATAGTAAATGTTGAGTTATTGTATTATTCGTGCCACCTCATGTTGAGTTGTTGTATTATTTAATGACAGCATGTTGAATTAGCCTATCTGTTTTAGAATTGAAAGCGCAAACTGGAAAACCAAGGACCTGTGATCAATACGGAGTAATACCAAAATGGATAAATAAGGTCTTTCTTCGGTCGAGCTGACACTGCACTGAGCATTTGTATTCTTTCCACATGAGTTCGTAAAAAGTCTATATATATTTATAAACCAAGAACTTCAGTAACACCGCTGATATTGGCACTGGTGATATATATTTATAAACCAAGAACTTCAGTAACACCGCTAATATTGGCACTGGTGAGTTTAATGAGGGAAAATGATTTCGGGTCAGTTTGAATCCAAGGCAGGTGCAAGAACAAAGAACAGAAAGAAATAAATGAATGGAAGAAAAATTGAACAGTGTAAGGATTATTTTCGCTGGGTTTGATGTTTGCACACGACCAGTGGCAAGCAACTGGCGACCCAATTTCAACCAGGTAAAGTGTTCCTTCCTAAATATGAAAGGAGAGAAAAATAGAAGGTTAACTCATGTGTTGTAATGTGTACCTATACGAGTTAATAGCTCAGCCTATGTAAGCAACTTACACTAATCGAAGTTGGAAATAAATTTTGCATATCAGCCCTTGAAAATATCAAAGTTTGCATCTGTGAAGATATGGAAATACAACTATCTCTTTCTGTGAATGCCACTATTTACAGTCGGCAAGTACAAATCCAACCTCATATATTACTCTTCCTTTGAATAAAAGCACCCTCGGGTTAAGTTGGGGAAAACAAAATTGACCCATGTGACTTGGTGGTTTGATATTATATTACTGCAATAGCTCCTCGTCGCTGGTATCAGTAGCAAGGAATACCAGACTAAACTGTTAGTAACTGACACTTCGTATTTTTCTTGGTCATTCTTATTTCTAACTATGCAATGTTGGTAGTACCACATAATTTTTCCAATAGTGACATTACCATTGTACCAAGGAGTACACTACCCGAGTAGAAGCCTATAATTTCCAAATTCTGAAGAAAGTCAAATTGAAATTCATATTTGAGCTTATGACCCATAAGTGTAATATTAATTTGAGCTTGTGACCGTTGTGACCTTCTTCGATGGGAGGTTGAAAGAAAGAGGGGGAGGAGAAGTCA
Source organism: Carex parvula (assembly GCA_025461045.1). Classification (NCBI taxonomy): domain Eukaryota; kingdom Viridiplantae; phylum Streptophyta; class Magnoliopsida; order Poales; family Cyperaceae; genus Carex; species Carex parvula. The sequence continues at coordinate 993,664 of JAJGRW010000916.1, forward strand.
TACAACCTGGCTTGATGGAACTTATTCTCTTTTGTTCTTCTCACCTTGCAAGTGGAAAAAATTCAGAAGTTTGGTAAAGGAAATTAGGAACTATACTCATTATTTATGCCAAGTGAAAGGCGTCGCCTACCTCCAGAACAGCGTCAGGGGGAGATGAGCAGCAGTCAGCAGCGGACGGTTGGTTAGGAGGGGAAAAACGGTGGAAGACAAGTCAGTAATAAAATGAGGTTAATATTTAGGCCATCATCTGATCTGCGGATTTGGCCTAAATATTTGGCGGATGACGGACAAGCCGATCATCTGATGACGGCAAGGGTAGATGGGGGATGGGCTTAGTAAAATGTGGTTAACATGATTGTAACATGTAAGGTGAGAAATTTTTTTTTAAGTTTGCAAACATAATTGTCATACAAATCGAATACTAAGAACAGTGCAAACGCAATTAAGAGAAGTGTTCACCTAACCTGGAATTTAACTCCTTTGCTGGTATCTGACGCTCCCTACGCAAACGGACTTTCTTCTTGGTCACTGCACATTAGGGAAATTTAATTGAATATGGAAATGAATATGGTACCTTGCACCAAGCTGAACATAAGACATATAAGTAGCATAGCTTATAGAATAAAGCATGAAAATAAGGAAACTATTATGACCTATTCAAAATATCCTATCACCCCTGTATCCTAGCTTGGTCTTTGGTTCCGTAAAATTGTGAGCCTTCTATTTGGGAAATTTGGAAAGTGGGAAAATAATAATTACAGGAAGCAGTGGACTTTGAAACAACGTAAAAATTAATCAAGACAACATTTATAGAAAGTAAAATAAAATAGGGGCACATGTGGAATCAACGATTTGGTTCATATCAAGGACACTACTTTTCTAACTCTGAAAAAGGGAATATTGGATGTTTTGACAAAACCTCAGTGTTCAAAATATCCGACCGACGACGATACGATGGATATGCGCGGTGAGTGGAGTGGTTGGTTTTATGGAACCGTGATGTTGAATGGCAAGACATACCACTTACCGGCATGGTCTGTGAATATCCTTCCTGATTGATTGGCTAAATGTGATTTTGACGACAGACCGGATACATTTTTTTTTTGGTGATCCATCCCATTTATCTTTGATAATTGGTTGAAATGGATGCTGCCAGTAACTTGTAAGCAAGGCTGCTTCATTCTAAATTAAGCAATTTCGGTTTATAGCAATTGTACATGTAAGTGATGTAGATACCCTCGATATAGTAGTTCAAATAAATTTGGTAGAAAACGCTGATCCTGAAATGAACGATACCGTACAGGCGCGAAGAGGAGAAGGTAGAGGACGCGGGAAGGGCAAATCACAGCCAAAAGCTCTGCCGCTGTTGAGAATACCCGATAAGCTGAAGAGTGGGATACACCGACGCGAACCGCAGAAGAGGAAACGTTGAGAGCGGGGAGAGCAACACGTTGCGGGTAACGGGTGCGTGGCAATCGCGGAGACGAAGGAGCTGACAGCTGGTCCAACAGCGAAGACCTGGAGCGGCGGAAGGCGAGGCGGTCATTTTTTTGTTGGGAAATATCGGCTGAGATTTTTCCTTGTTTTAGGGAAAATCACGGGAGTCTCTCGGTCTCTCCTGTTTAGTAATTGCTGACGGCGCGTGAGGTAAGGCTAAACAAATCTGATGCGCTGAGGGAGGATTCGACGGCAGATGAAGGGGGTGGCACTGTTCATCGCTGATGTCACACTACATTTTCAATTAAGGTATTTATAAAACCATGGTCAAAATTCGGGCATCTTTTATTGGAAGAACATCACTCAAATCGACTCATTTCAGATTAATTCTGACAAGGAAAATTGGGAGTCTGTGCAAATATAAATGTCTACGGCCCAAAATATAAATCTTGAACGGATCAAAACTGGAAAAAAAAGTAATTATATATACTTCAGAAAGCAGTTGTAGAGATGGAAAAATTGTACGGAACGTGTGTCGATTACGTACCGTGATTTATGTGTTTTGTATTGTGATTATTTGCGTGTCGTGATTATTTTTTTTTAATTTAGCACGACACATCACGCGAAAGATCTAATCACAGTATGATACGTGGTCACGCGAGTCATATAGAATTAGGACTGTTAGATCTTTTATTAAATAGTGAATCTTGAATAAATTAATTTAAATTATGAAAAAAATAGTTAAACATTATTGGCGACACGATATGATATATTTGGACACGACATAACTCACATGACATTACTATTCATGTGTCTTGATCATCTCTTAATATTTTAATCACGGCACGATACGTGAAAAATTAACTTGATCACAACATGGCACAAATGCAATTTTATCTTCGGTTAAGATACAATCTAATCATTTAATAGGGAGCCATGGATGTGCTGACATCAGACAAACTGCATCTAGAAAAAAAAAATGTCAAAACTAGCTACTAATCATTCTGTTACTATCAGAGTATCTCTCTCCTAACAGAGCCTATCGCCAACGATGACTAATGAGGCTGATTAGGACGATAACAATAAAAAACAAAAAGGGATTACGACTGATGCTGCACGAACTCAGATCCTCCCCGGTACCGTAATAGGGAATCTTTTACAATTACTTGATCTGGACCGTTCTTTTTAACTTGGAACGAATCTCAAAGCCCAATAATACTGCCTCCTCCGTCAGCCCGAATCTCAAAGCGGCTGAGAGTTAATCTCAAACCGTAAAGTGAAGGGAATCTTTTACAGTAATGGAGAGGATACTTGTCCGACGCTGCACGAGGGAGTGACGTGTATGCGACAAGGCTTTCATGATCTTATCTCCTATCTGATATTTCCAATCAATCCAAAATAAATTTATTATTTACCGTGCATAGCTGCAACGGCTGTGGGGGTGTGGGCCCCGCTCCCACCATCAGCTTTTGGTCCCCACCCATCCGTTGGAGTTAGCTCAGGTAGTAGTTTCAGAATACCTACCCTCCGCAATATCTCAAATTTTGGGTTAAGATATGGACCGTCCGATTGAGATCCCCACTAAATAGTAAAGCGCCTAAATTCTGATCGTACAGTGTATAAATTAACTCAAACGGTACGTTAATGCAGAGGAAAGAGATTCGTGGTTTCAAGTATCGTCGCTCGCACGTGATTACAACGTGCTGGTTTCTCATTCATCCACCCATATAGTTAGAGTGGGAAAAACGTGCCGTGTTGTGCCGTGCCGTGCCGTGACTAACACGCCGTGACTTTGGTCTCGTGCCGTGCCGTGCTGTGACCAAGTTAATTTTTCACGTGCCGTGCCGTGCCGTGATCAAAATGTCAATGGGTGGTCACGGCACGCGAATGGTCACGCCACGTGAGTCACGCCGTGCCTAAACGTGCCGTGACCATACGTGACTCGCGTGACTCGCGTGACCATTTAATTATAATTTAAGTTAGTTTATTCAAGATTTACCATTAAATCAATATCTAATGGTCCTAATTACACGTGACTCGCGTGACTACGTGCCGTGACTAAATTTTTCACGTGCCGTGCCGTGCCGTGCCAAAGTTTCAAAAGATGGACACGGCACGCGAATGGTCACGGCACGGGACACGCGAGTCACGGCACGCGAATAGTACACGTGCCGTGCCGTTCCGTGCCGTAGCCGTGCCGTTCCGTGACGGAGCCGGCTCCGGCGTGCCATTTTTCCCACTCTACATATAGTTTCCTACCCATCGTCTAAGTGACAATAACTAAATTTAGAAATAATTAGTGAATAAATTATTCATTATAAGTACCATACAGAATAAATTACAAATAAACTAATTTTAGTGATAGTATTTAAATAAATTATTCGTAAAACTTATGAGGGACTATTTTTGGATTTTATTTTTCAAAGAAAGAAATCTTTCAATAATTCATAATTTTTGGTTTTCTTTTTAAAGGTTTAAAATTTTGATATATATTATATTCGAATTTACATATTTTAGACCTTTCACTATAAAACTTACAATGGAGCTTCCTTTATAATCATCTTATAAAGGAAACTTAACAAATTATATGATATGATTTAAAGTCAAATTTTCAGTAGAAAGGTTGATTAAAACGAATGAAACACAATACAGAAGAAGAAAGATGATAGTCATTTTTGTAAAGCATCATCTTATAAAGGAATCTTAACAAAAAAATTAAGCAACCATATCAATATTTTCGTGAAACTTAAATGCTAAAATGCCATCTTATCTAAATATTAATTAATTAATTTATTAATTATTGACATTTACTACTCTCAAAATAAAATAATTCATTAATAGACTTTGTCTTGGCAATGAAATAAACACACCCACAACATATCAGAAGAATAGACATAACAAAAATACTAAAGATAATTTTTATCAATCAAATTTATATTAAAATATTATTCAAAATTATCATAAATCATTTTTTATATAATTAATGATTGAAAACTCATTCGAACTTGTAAGTTAATCAAGCGTTAACAATAATCTCAATTTTAAATTTAATTTTGCAATTATGATATATACTATGTTTATATTTATAACTGAAACGTTATGGAAATCATGCAAGTTTTACCATCCAATTAATGATTTGAAATGCAACAATTTATATTTTTTACCATTTGATGAAATATTAAAAATGACAAATATATTATCAGGATTGAACTGTTAATTTATTTTCAAACATCATAACCTATGTTACTCCGATACTCCATCTATAGTCCCGTACCAGTATCGGGTGCATATCGGCTACGGATACGCACCCGATACGTGTCCGATACACCAGCTGACGTTTTGGCGTATCGGCTTACGTGGCGTATCCTTAACCTCATGATACGGTCGGCGATACGCATTGAAACGCACCGATACACATGGATACGTATGGTTCGAACCCAGGAAACGCATGTGCCTGTGAACCTCTTATGCACCCGTCAACCGCGCTCGTGAGCCATAAACTGCGGACGCACCCATAAGCCGCGCATACACCTGCGCAAATGTGTTTTTCTTTTCTGCCTTCTATGTGAATCGAACATGGAAAATCTGTTTAATCATTAAAACATTTAACCACTACACTAGAGGGTCATATGTTAAAGAAAGAACTATAGTATTTAGTTTATACTTAGGTTAAGTCTTTAATTTTTTGTTCAAATTTAATTTAAGTTATGACTATGTAAATACAATATATATAAAATAATAAAAAATAATATATATAATAGGCGTATCATGTTCTAGATTTTTAAAAATTAACGTATCACCGTATCCGTATCGTATCTGATACGATACCCGTACTCGTGTCCATACAACATAGATCCTAACAAAAAAAGAAACATTTTACATAGCTGTTGATTATTCTTCTTTAACCAAATAACCAATATACTTGAACAAATATTATGGCTGTATGAACATTTTAAAGTTAAAAACAAAACGAAACGAAACAAGCTATTAACAAATAACAATACACCAGTAAGCTATGACGTGTCAGTTATGTACACGCGATTTACTGGCAGCAAAACCAGTGGGCTAAATACTACGTGGATCATCGTCAAAAGAGATAAGATCATCGCTTACCAGCTCGGCGACCTTTTATAACACTACTAACTCGAGTTAAATTCACGAGTTAAGTATTGGCCTCGTGGGGCCCATATGGGTGGGACATCCTTATCCACCTCTATTCTATCTAAAGTATTCCACTCGTCTGGAATTCTTCGGTCTAGAATCATGTGGAATAGGTCTCGATAATAGAATTTATGATATTTAAAGTAGGGCTGCAAACGAACCGAATCGAATCGAACTTACCTCCAGTTTGAGTTTGGTTTGAATTAATTTCGAACGAACTCAATTTCGAATCGAATTTTTTACGAACTCAATTTCGAACTTTTTCAAACTTTGTTACGACTTACGAGTTATGACACAGTACACCAAAGTTCTAGATTTTTCAAACTCAGGCATTCTGAATTCTAATTACACAGTACACCAAAGTTTATATCAAAGTTTATTACATATATCAATTAGTACAATCAATCAAAGTTAAGTACAATCACAGAATCTAAAGTTTTCCAAATATCCAACAGGAGCAACATCACCAAAGTTTTCAAATATCCAAAGTATTAAAAGTACAATTTTAAATATCAATAAAAGTACAGAACAATCACCAAAATCTTAAAATTTTTACAAACCCAAATATTATACTAAATAAAACATTAAAGTTCATTATCAGCGGAAATCAACGGTTCACGTTTGAGTTAATTTCGAACTAAGTTTGGTTTGCGAACATATTTCGAACGAACTAGGTCCAGTTGGAGTTTGGTTTGAATTAATTTCGAACTAAGTTTGATTTGAATTAATTTCGAACGAACTCAATTTCGAATCGAACTTTTTACGAACTTTTTTCGAATCAAACTCGAATCGAATTACGAACTACGAATTTTTTGTGCAGCCCTACTTTAAAGTACATTTTACTGCCATAATTACTCGTCGGTAATTATATCTATTAGTATTTTCTTATTAGATCTGAGCTGATGTTCAAATTATGGAATATATTTAAGTAAAAACAATACATTGTACATGATTCAGCAAAATGTAATTAAAGTATTGTAGGGGATGAGGTGGTCTCTTTGCTTGCCCTTGTCGACTTGTCGTTATCTTTAATCCCTTAATTAAGTATTACTCTACCAGAACTCTATAAATAACAGCATTCGTTCTCAACAAAACCCATTCCATCTCGTTTCATTTCCTTCTTTTCTCCAGCAATCGCTACAAAGATTCAAAACCGATCCATTGATTGACAATTTACAGGAAAAACAAAGAGCAAGCAGTTCAAAAATGTTGGGTATATTCCACAAGCAATTGGCGCATCCGCCGCAGGAGTTGAACAGTCCGGAGGCGGTTAACATACCGGCCGGAAAGCAGGGACCCATCGTCAGACGCCAGCCGAAGAACCCCGATGAAATCTTACGCGACTTCCACTCTGCGTACCCCGACGACTCGTTTGCAGCCACTTTTGGTTGTGGAGCTGCTCTCGCATGTGTCGGGCCCCAGGGCCGCCGCCTCTGCAAGCACGAAAGGTAACAAAATTCTAAGGTTTTTTGAATATACTCTGTTGTAGGAAATTAAAATGCTCATCTTAATTTATTCTGAGAAATTAAACATTATACAAAATCAGTAGGTGTTCTAATTGGTGGAATACTGATGAAAAATTATAGGAACTTAAGGTAAAAGTAAGAAAACTGAAGTTTTGATTTGAACAAATTAATGCAGATTGTTTTGTGGGTTTGAGAACATATACTGTATGTTTATCGGGAGATTGGATAATCTGAGCAGCTTGATCAGACAGTATGGACTAAGTGGTAAAGCCACCAATGAAGCCATGTTGGTTATAGAGGCGTACCGCACGCTACGAGACCGTGGACCTTATCCGGCAGACCAGGTTGTCAAGGACCTCTCCGGTTCCTTCGCATTTGTAGTGTTCGACTCGAGCTCTAACGATCCTTCAGTCTTCGCTGCATTGGTACCTTAATTTCCTGTCAAAATACACTTTAAGTAATTGTAAATGACATACTGATGTACTCTTTTGCACAATTTAATGGAATGATTTTTGTACTTTTGTGTTGAACAGAGCTCCGATGGAGAGATACCTTTATTTTGGGGGATTGGAGGAGACGGGTCGGTGGTGATCTGTGATGATAGAGATATTGCTAAGGCTGGCTGTGGCAAGTCTTATGCACCTTTCCCACCCGGTACGTGTACTATTTATTCGGTACCACTTTGTGGATTTTTATAATTTCTTTTATTTATTACCTGATTTGTATGCTGATCTAAATTTAGAATTGTCCAATATATATCCTGAAAGGCCCAAAATGAATTATCTTAGCTGATAAATAAGGCCCAGTCCAGTTACGAAAACTTCAGCTTAAACGCTTTGAAGATATTTTCAAAAGAGAGTTTCATTTTTTCATCATCCTTTGTTTTAATTTGCAAATTTCAGGTTGCATGTTTCATAGTGAGGGAGGTTTGAAGAGCTTTGAGCATCCGATGAACAGGTTGAAGCCGATGCCACGAGTCGACAGTGAAGGTATGATGTGTGGGGCCAACTTCAAGGTCGATACCTTCACTAAGATTAACTCGATGCCACGTGTCGGCAGCGCCACCAACTGGGCCTCCTCTTGGAACCTCTAATCTTTTCCCCTTTTTTTTTTATCTCTCTGTTTTTAGTCAAGTTGTGGTGTGACTTGGCTTTACTGGTTCTGTTGTAACAACTGCTTCTAGGTGAAATATTGTGCAATAATTAGAGAGGTGGGGGTATGTGTTTTTGTATGTTTATTAACATTTGCTTTTTTGTAATTAAGTCTATGTATTGACTTGTTTGTCTTTTCTTAAGCAGTGTCTTTTCTTAATGAAAATTATCAAAATTATTTTAATTAAAAAGAATAAAATTTGAATTTTTTAAAAAAAGTAAAACAATGTCAATCATCCTTGCAACACGGTTTAAATGTTGAAATGTTTTATATGGAGTTTGTTTGCTTTTCTAAGTTAGTTTAATAAATAATGAAACATCTACTAAGCGGGAAACAACAAGTGCATATATATATTTATCTCAAAATTTAAATACATAGCTGAAAGTACAAAGGAGGCAGGCTTAGTTCAAGGCCGAATTAAAAAAAATTCAAATAGATTACATAAAATCCTCTGTCTTTGTTTATATAAAAAAATTATGTCGGCAGCGCCACCAACTGGGCCTCCTCTTGGAACCAATAACCTTTTCCCCTTCGTTAAGTTTTGTGGTGACTTGATTTTACTGGTTCTGTTGTAAGTTGTAACAACAGCTTCTAGGTGAAATATTGTGCAATAATTAGAAGGGGTGTGTGTTTTTTCTATGTTTCTTAACATTGAGCGAGTCTATGGTACTATGCATAGCACATATTGGTCGTATTACGGATTAATATTTTTGTTTTCAAAATATAACGGTCGATTCGAACCGTTCAACATGATTTCCATATGAGAATATACTGGTGGGCTAAATATTTTATTTTTTTAGAATTTTTTAGATAGGTAGAAAATCACTTGATCTTGAAATGTCTGGACCATTCCAGAAACAGTGATTTTCTACCTATCTTAAAATATAGTAAAAAAATTCGAAAAACATAAAAATTTAGTCTGCAAGTACATATTCATGTGGAGATCGCGTTAAACGGTTTGGATCGACCATTAGAATTTTCAAAATGAAAATATGATTCCATAATACGAACTAATCCGTGCTATGCATAGTACCATAGAATCACTTCTTAACATTTGCTTCTTTGTAATTAGCCCTATGTATTGACTTGTTTGTCTTTTCTTAAGTAGTGTCAATTGTCAACAAGACTTTTCCGTCGTTTTTCTATATTAAAGCAGCACAACACGACAGTGAATCCGGAATGAAAATTATTGAAATTACCTTAAAAAAGAGTAAATTTTGAATTAAAAAGTAGAACAATGTGAAAAGTTGCTTTTTTTTTTGTAAGGATAGTCCCTTTCTTTGGTGTGTTCATCTCTGCTGCATAGCACACGTGCTGCATGGTGCATGAACGATTTAGATTTACAAAGGAGATTTTTTATGCAGATTTTGACAAGAGCACGATTCTTAAAAATATATATATATATATATAATCTGGCTAATATGCTACGCATATATAAGGACCCCTCCGTGTTACGGCTCACTTTATAATTGAATGTTGTGCTTCAGTAAAACCATTTCAATTTAAAGTTGGAACAAGGAATTCTGGTCATTTCAACTTTTTTAACATTAATGAGAATAAAATTAAATTTTCAATAGATCTATCGGTTCATTTGTAGGTTCTAAGAATGAATGGATTTCCAAATTTCATCAAGTTCAATTTTTTCATTATTTTAAATAATATAGGAAGGGTCAGAGATTTAAATCCTTCGGGGTGGACATTCAAAATCTTAATTCAAGTGTCGATCCTTTTAAATCTCTATACTGTTATAAATTGAAGATAAAGAAAAATAAACAAGATATTAATTAAGAATGTATAAAGATCTCTTTATTCGTATATTTTTTATGTGTATAATACAAATTTACAAAACCTCTATTTATAGGCTAGAAAATGTAAATGACAAGCCAACTAAATTAATTTATATTAATAATTGTGGGGAGGTGAAACAAACTTCTTTAAGGAGAAGTTTTCAATTTTGAAGTAATTAATTAAGAGTTGCAAATGAACATTCATAACTTAATTTATTCATAACACTTCATCTTTGATGTTCATTATATAAGAATATGCTTCATTAAAATCTTACGAGAAAAAACTCTGTGGTATAAAAATCTAGTGAAGGAAAAAAAGTACATTAGTTTTCTTAAAACACGATTACAACATTACCAGGAAAACTCAGTAGGAAAAAACTATGGTTAAGAAAAATGTAATGCGTATTAACTTACCTTCATGACAACATTAATTGAAATCTTTAAGTCGACAAACTCTAATATTACGGACCAACTTTTCGAATATTGCAGTAGGAAGCGCCTTGGTGAATAAATCTGCTAGATTCTCACTTGAACAGATTTGCTGAACATTAATAACATTATACTTCTGAAGATCATGGGTGAAAAAGAATTTTGGTGAAATATATTTTGTTTTATTTCTTTTAATGTATCATTCATTTAATTGAGCAATGCATGCATTATTATATAAGATCGTCGGGGTTATTTTTTCTGAAGACAAGCCACATGTCTGACGAATGTGTTGAATCACATATCTTAACTAAACATATTCTCGGCTTGCTTCGTGTATTGCTAAAATTTCTGCATTATTTTTTCTTTTCCTATAAATAAAATTTTCGGTAGAATAATTAGTACGGTGGGACAAAAATTCAGATAAAGAATAATTTTATAATTATTTTGAATATTAAGTATATTTTTATAATTTTATGAGAAAAACTAGAAATAGAAGCATATTTTGGGGAAAAAAAATTCAGGAGTATACGTAGGCAAAATTTTGTAATTTTTTGAAGCTTAAGTATATTTATATATATATAGAATGGCTAATATACAAACATTTATTTCTGGACTCAAGAACAAACGATTCGGTTCTTCAATTTTCAAAATCCAAACAGTCGATTCAAACCATTTGATATTCAATCTAGAGTGAGCCTATGGTGCTATGCATAGCACGGATGGCTAGTGTACTACGGCTCAATATGGTACTTTTTAAAATCCTAACGGTCGATCCAACCGTTCAATGTGATAACCATATGAATATATACTTGCAAACTAAATTTTATATTTTTTTGAATTTTTTTACTATTTTTTTAGATAGGTAGAATTTTAATGGTCCAGAATTTTCAGAAAACACTGATTTTCTACCTATCTAAAAAAAAAAATTCAAAAAAATATAAAATTTAGTTTGCAAGTACATATTCATATGATTATCACATTGAACGGTTGGATCGACCGTTAGGATTTTAAAAAGTACCATATTGAGCTGTAGTACACTAGTCACCCGTGCTATGCATAGCACCATAGGCTCACTCTTCAATCTATATTAAAATGTGCTTGGAGACCAAATTTTACATTTTTTTGAAACTTTTTACTATTTATTAAGCTGGTTTGAAAACCGCTGTTTTTCAATGCTGCAGAAATTAAAAAAAAAAAACAGTAGTTTTCAAACCAGTTTAATAAATAGTAAAAAAATTCCAAAAAATGTAAAATTTGGTCTCCAAGCACATTTTAATATAGATTGAATATCTAACGGCTTGGATCGACTGTTTGGACTTTGAAAATTAGAGAACCGAATCGTTTGTGCCTAAGTCCAGGAACAAACGTTTGTATATTAGCCATTCTCTCTCTCTATATATATATATATATTTTAAATATAGAAATAAAACATTTGCCAGTCTGATTGTAGATAAACGTAGGCCTTTTTTTTGTTATTTTTCTTATAAAATTCGGAATAAAAAAACTGGGAAGTAATTATTAGAGGTCACTGGTTGGAGGTCATAGGCTTGAATGTTACTCGTTCAATCCAAAGTACAACAAAATATATACCCGAACTTTTATTTAGGATAAAATATAAATATTAATAATTATATAATTTTTCTTCACGTAGAAAATCACAGTAATAAGTCAACAATTGGATGGATAGAAAGAGGAATTCAGATCCAGTGCTAACTCAATTTTTGAGTTTTGATTCAAACCATTCAAGATGCTCTAACATGAATCTTAAAGAGTCTGAACTCCACAAATAATATTGGCCCCCTGCGCTACCACTGAATAGGCACCGTACACGTCTAAACTCAAAAATTGGGTTACTTTAGAGGATCCGGACTCTAGAAAGAGGGGAGGAGGGGGTCCCGATCCCATAAAGTAATCTAACTTTTGGGTTTTCGATCGGAACCATCCGATTTGATTATGTCGCTTGAGATCATTTCGGGATTCGAATCCGTCGTCGGGAGCTAGAAGAGAGAAGAAGAGAAGGATCGAAATTTCGAGAGAGAGAGGAGAAAGAGGAGCGCTCTGACCGTAGGACCCTAATGTCGGTGGTATATGGTTTCTATTAGGAGATAAATTCACCTCGGTACAGAGAAGGTTAGGGGTTTAGTAGGATAAAACTCTTCCTTCTCACAACTTCCTCTTCACCATTGTTGGAAGAAGCAGAATGTTCGAGAGAGGAGAGTACTATAGCGAGAGAGAACACCTGTCGACTTGAGACAGCGACACGGAGAAGAGAAAGGAGGAGTTTTCAGCGGAGTCATTTTAACCGTCAGATAGAATCAGACGGAGAGAAGAGGGGATGTTATTGTTGCAGTACTGTAGCTCTGCGACGCAGATTATATATATATATAATAGATATCTCTTTATACGGTCTTGGGTTCCACAAAATTAGAGGTGTTTATAAATTGTCAATTCTTTCTGAGTATTCTTACTCATTAAATTTTTACGATTCTTTTGGAGTATTCTTACAATTTTTAAAAAGAAAATGGATATGATTGGGTGTTGTGCGGCAGTCAAACCATTTCAATTTAAAGATGAAATCATAGAAGAAAAATCGGCCGTTCCAGACTGAAATCGGACTGTATTGAGCCGATTTCTAACCGAGTTCAACGATGGACGATTTTTTCATCAAATTTGGGCTAAAAGGTCTGATTCTAGTCAAATTCGACTGAATCGGTCCGATTCCAGTCAAATTTTAAACGAAACGTCTGTTTTCCTGAAAATTAGAGAAGTCCGTCCAATCTCCATTAGCTGCCCCTTTTTTTTAATTATTTTCCTCATATGGCTTCTCTCCATTTCATTATTCATCACCTCCATTTTACTCTTTATTTTCTAATTTGTTTTGTTTTCTTTTTTTTTCTTTTTCTCATTTTAGAGATCGATATTAAGACTAGCAAGTAATTTTTATTTTCCAACACCTTCATTTTTAACAAATTAATATTTTACCTATTTTTTTCTATCTTTTTAGTGCAAAACAAGTTTCTGGCAAAAAAAGCCGAATTTTCGATTTGATTCACCCGATTCCGATTCCACGGTCAAGTGACCAATCTCGATTCTAATTTCTATTTTTCCTTCTATAGATGGAACAAGAAATTATGGTCATTTCAATTTTTTTAACATTAATGAGGAAAAAAATAATTTTCAATAGATATATCGATCGGTTCTAAGAATGAATGGATTTCCAAATTTCATCCTAAATATAAAATTTTGTCAAAAATTAATACAAACAATATTCTACGTCCCATCATATCTGATATTCTTTGCTGTTTAATTAGATTTATGGGGCGAAAGTTTGAAACATAATTTTGTTAGGATTGTCCTTTAGAGGAGAACGGAGTAGGTCCGATGTCCATCGGACCTACTTTTAGGTTCAACGCCACGCTGACCGTCCGATCTAGTATAAGATTTGTGCGCACGAAAATTGAAATATACACGCACGGGGTTTAAAGCATTTCGCACGAATCTAAAAGCAAATTGATGGTGATTAAACCCGTCGAACCGAGGTAGGTCCGATGCCCATCAGACCTACTCTCAAGTCCCTTTAGAGACGCTATAAGCTCTGATACTAACAATTGGGAGCAGCGAGAGAGCTAATATCACTTATTAGGATAGCACAAGACACAAGCACGACGGACAAGTATCCTCTCCATTACTGTAAAAGATTCCCTTCACTTTACGGTTTGAGATTAACTCCCAACTGCTTTGGGATTCGGGCTGACAGAGAGGGCAGTATTATTGGGCTTTGAGTTTCATGCCAAGTTAAAAAGAACGGTCCAGATCAAGTAATTGTAAAAGATTTCCTATTACGGTACCGGAGAAGATCTGAATTCCAACCACGACAAACACAAGACAAGACACATAGTTTTCTGATGAAAAATCCATAACAATGAGAAAAATCATCACTTACCAAGCAGTCTTTCATACAATCAAGGAGATAAATATTATAACCACCCTAAACTCATCTAATTTTCTGACCGAGAATTACATCTTAAGTTGCTGCCAACTACAAGATATGAATTGTTCTGCTACGGCTGCTACTGAGCCGAGTTATTAGTGAGCTGAGGACAACACAGACTCAACTTGTGAACTCGGACTCAACTCGTGAGTCAACCGAATAGTCAACTCAATAAGTTCCAACTCGAATTGTTGTTGGGTTGAGCTCGAACTTTCCCAAACAAGTTATGAGCCATGGGCATTTTGTGCAACCTTATGTTATAGCACAAGGTTTTCCACTAACTATCCTAAAATAATATAGAAAGTGTTTTACTATGTTGTGTAAAATAACTATTTCAAAATAGCTATGGAGCCTTCTAAAATTGTACAACATGTTCTAGAGAAAATAGACTATAATTAAGAAAATTCCTAATAATAGCATCAGTGCATTCATGTCCGCAGTTGTAGACTGTGCTCCAATTGACGTGTGATTCAATATCCGTTGGAAAAATAAGAACAATCTCTACAACACAAACACATAATCTCAATATATGTTCTTATTGTTTAATTTGTTAGTCAGTAATTAGATACATATATCATGTTAAATACAAATAATATTGTATCGAATGTTATAAATACATCATATAGTGAAAATAATACAATTTGTATCGCTAAAAATTGCTTTTAGTCCAATAATTAGAACCATAGATATATTAATTATATTTATTTTAATGAAGAGGAAATTTTGAAAATATATGAGTCCTCTGATACAAAAAAATAAGAAAAACAAAAACAAAATTATATAGAAGAAAATGCGTGTGAAAAAAACATGGCTAAAAAACTAAAAAAAAAAAGTTAACACTCTCATAAATATAGAATGGAGTTTGCATCCACGCCCAAAAAAACAAGCAGGTTAGCAAATAATTAAGTCTATTCAATTAAATAAAAAGGATTAACAGATCAATAAAACATAAAGAGATATTTGACAATATGTACACTTCAAATCCTAACTACATATACTAATTCTCTTCTTCAATTGGCAAAATAGCAAATCCTAGATACCATACATACTGGCAGTTGCTCTGTTTTCTTTCTCCTTTCTTCTCCTCTGTTTTGTTTATCTTCTCCTCAGCCCAAGCTTCTATTTCCTTTGTCTTCTCTGTACTCTCTGTTTTGCATATCTTCTCCCTCTTCTCCTCCCTCCGATTTATCTTCTCTCCAATCTCCGGTCCAGATAACATCTCTCTCAAGCCACAGAAAGAACTCGACCGATCAAACTTTTTCTCAACGGCTGCCATTAGAAGCGCCTCTTTGATCTTCACAGACAATCTTTCCATATCTACTGAACTCAATCTATGATTTAACATTGACTGAGGAAGTAACATGTATATATGATCTGACTCGAGCTCGAAATCAGCCTCCAATGGCAAGATGTACTCGCCGACATAGAATTTGTTGGTGTCAAAGATGATGCAATCGGGTTCATCCTCTATCGCATGGTTCGCTGTCAAACCATGAGAGAACTCTCGAAGAGTGCCATCTAACATGACAACCTTAGATTCCTTCTCAGTTGGCATCGAAGCCGCTCTATAGGAGAAGCACCTCATGGCTTGCGTTTGTGCTGGGGATGATTTTGGTTGTTGGCTGTAAATTAATAAATATATAGATGATAGATCTCTTAATTTTGGTGTTGATTGTTTCAAAATTAAAAAAAGTATTTAGAGCTAAAAATGTATGGTTCCTGGTCTAAATATATAAACAAAGGATATATATTTTAAGTAATGGAGAACTAAGTGGTGGGATATTATTGGCAAGTTAGATGAACGGTTATGATTTGAGAGAAATTAATTTGCTAGATTATTTGTAACATGAGGAGGGTTCCACTGCACCCTCTTTTGGTGTACCTAACGTGCACTCAAAACTCATATTTTCATTTTCAAAGTTCAAATAGTCGATTCAAACCTTCCAACGTGTTCTTCATATTAAAATGTGCTTGGAGACCAAATTTTATATTTTTTGGAAATTTTTTACTATTTTTTCAGAATTTTTTATTAAACTAAACAATAATTTGAAATTCAGCAAAGTGATGATTTTCAAAAATTCTGAAAAAATAGTAAAAAATTTCCAAAAAATGTAAAATTTGGTCTCCAAACACATTTTAATATGAAGAACATGTTGGAAGGTTCGATTCGACTATTTGAACTTTGAAAATGAAGATATGAATTTTGGATGCACGTTAGGTGCACCAAAAGAGGGTGCAGTGGAACCCTCCTCTTGTAACATATATTATGAGAACTACAGGGACTTGAGAGCAAACAATAACAAAAAAAATACTCAGATCTACCTGCTGGTTTCTTTTATTTTCTTTCCCTTTCTAATATTAATAGAATATCTTGGCAATTTTAAACCATGAAAGTTTCTTTACAATATTTATTTGTTTCGTATGCAAACTGATTTGGAATTTGTTAACATGAATCAAGCCTTGCCGTGAAGATTTGAAATTGAAATAGAATACTGCAATAAAATAAAGAAGAACGCGCTTTTTAAGAATCATTAAAATGATTACTTAGATTATAACGAAATGATCCAATTAATGTTGAATACTTCTTTTATTCTTGTTAATAGTCGGCATCAAAATAATAAAAGAAGAAGTAAACAAGTCTAATGCACTGTTTTTTTCAGCGAGGGAAAATTTAAATGCTCATTGCTCTTTGCATACCACCATAAATGGAGGTCAATTTGGGTCCGATGCCCATCAGACTCAAAGTGAGTTCGATGGGTTCGATAACCATCTGATCTGCTTTAAGATTCGCACTCTCAACTTTCGTGTCTGCTTTAAAATTAGTGCACACTTAAAGTGAATTGGACGGTCCCGAAACCCATCGGACCCAAATTTGAGTCCTCAAGCTATTCTCCCATAAATGTGCCTTGTTTTTGTCATGTGAAGAGAAAACCATAAAATAAACTACAATGATGGAGAAAAATTGTAAATTTGTCTGGATAAATATTATTTGATTTATTGGAAAATAAAGGAGATGCTAAAAAAAATTGTCCATTTTCGCTTCATATTGTTTTCTCTAAAATTTGCCAGAAAACACAATAAATATGAATAGAACTATAAATGCATTTCTCACATTGATACCTTTTTCCACACATAAAAAGGGTCCTTAATTATTTTCCAAACTGATCCAAGCTGCATTCCGGATTTATTACAAAAATTAAATAAATAAAGAAGTTTTATATATAACGATAAATGCAAACCATCATCTATAATTAGCTCATTTTTAATCATTATTATTGTATAATTGTTCACCTATTTTCATCAAGCTTCCATATTTAGTATACAATTCACACTTTATAGAACTTTAATCTGTGCCTTTTTTTGATATATTGTAAAAAAATTACAACTAAAAATTTGATAGTTGTTTACCAATAGTTGATACATAGTAATTATTTGTTAATGATTGGTACTTCCCCAAATTTAGGTTGCACTCAATTTTTAGGGTAAATTTCGCTGGAGGTCACTAAACTTTGTTCTTTGTCACGAATTGGTCACTCAACTTTGATTTGTCCCTCCATAGTCACTGAACTTTTATTTTGTCCCAATCAAGTCATCCTATAACTTTTCCATCCAAAATATTAACGGAATATAACTTTTCCGTTAGTATTTTGGACGGAATGAGCATATTCCGTTAAATTTTTAGACGGAATGAGCATATTCCGTTATAATTTGGATGAAAAAGTTATAGGGTGACTTGATTGGGACAAAATAAAAGTTCAGTGGCTATGGAGGCACAAATCAAAGTTGAGTGACCAATTCGTGACAAAGGACAAAGTTTAGTGACCTCCAGCGAAATTTACCCCAATTTTTATGTTGACTCTTTTGGAGCAATGATCTGTTTCCCTTAACTGCCACACGGTGTGCTCTCATTGATGCATGAGATCCCCAAATTTTTTATTTAACATCTTTACAAAATAAACTATTTAACCTTTTTTTTATTAATTTTCATATTTACCAGGATGGCGGTTTTAATCTGCGGCACATGCAGTTTATTTAATTTCACATTGAATGCATTAATTTTGAACTGCTAGTATTATAATTTTGAAACTGTAGTTCTGATAAATATAATTTTTTTAAAAAATTAAGATTAAATTGTTTATTTTTTAAAGATAATAAATAAAAAAAATTCAGATAAGATCGGAAGGAGCTTTTAGACTTCTACTTATGTGTGTTATAAAAACAAAGTAGGTCTAATGAGTTACAGGACCGTCCGATACACTTTAAGTTCTGTGTGCACGAAAATTGATCAATGCGTACAAATATGAATACGAAGTGCACAGATTTTAAAGCAGATCAGACGGTCCTGAAGCCCATCAAACCTAAAGTAGATTCGATAAACATTGGATCTACTCCGGTGGGCGCTTTTGGTGTTCCGCTCTCGTAGAAGACATGGCAGTCGTGTGTTATATTTAAATATCTTGATTTTTTAAATTTAAATCAAATTTAAATGACAAGTCACTCAACAAGGTCTACATACTAAAATCAATTAGGTATGAAATTAAATTTTGTATGTATATTTTTTGAAAAAATGTGGAAATTTTAGGGGTAAAAAGGGTATGGATAATATCTGATCTGTATTCTATTTGTATTCGAAAAATTAGATGTGGATATCCGATATCTGAATATCCGTGTGGATAGGAATACTAATATGGTTTTACGTTTCAATTATCTGTATCTGTATAATAGATATATAATATATATTTTAATATATATTATGAAAAAATATTGCTATTCACCATTAAAATTAGATAAATATTATAAACTTTGGTATTTTAATATTATTTTAATAAATATCCTATCCGATCCGTATCCGTATTCGTCTGTCTGATCCGTATCTGTATCCGAAAAATTAAAAGAGATATGGATATGGTTTTACCACTATCCGCTCCATTTCACCCATAGAAAATTTAGTGCAAAACTAGCTATTTGAACTTTATTACTTGCAGGTTATAGATAAAATTAGATCCAAAACATTAAAATGTAATCTATTTGAATTTTTTTTTTTAAATTCGGCCTTGAACTAAGCCTGCTTCCTTTGTACTTTCAGCTATGTATTTAAATTTTGAGATAAATATATATTGCACTTGTTCCCCACAGAGTAGATGTATTATTTTTTTTATTTAATTAGCTTAGAAAATTGTTAGCAAATAAACTCCCTATAAAACATTTCAACAGTTAAACCACAGGTCAATAAATAAGCTTAAAACCAAATGTTAAGAAACATACAAAAATACATAGCCCCTCTAATTATTGCACAATATTTCACCTAGAAACAAGTTGTTACAACAGAACCAGTAAAGCCAGGTCCCACACAACTTAAAACGAAAAACAGAGAGATTAAAAAAAAAAAAAAAAAAACGAAGGGGAAAAGGTTAGAGGTTCCAAGAGGAGGCCCAGTTAGCGGCGCTGCCGACACGTGGCATCGAGTTAATCTTAGTGAAGGTATCGACCTTGAAGTTGGCCCCACACATCATACCTTCACTGTCGACTCGTGGCATCGGCTTCAACCTGTTCATTGGATGCTCAAAGCTCTTCAAACCTCCCTCACTATGAAACATGCAACCTGAAATTTGCAAATTAAAACAACAGGATGATGAAACATGAAACAAAGCTATTCCTTGAAATCTCTGCAAATCGTTTATGTTGAAGTGTGCATAACTGGACTGGGCCTTATTTATCAGCTAAGATAATTCATTTTGGCCCTTACAGGATAAATATTATATAATTCTAAATTTAGATCCATAAAAGTAAACTTCATTTTTCTCAGCATACAAATTATAACAATCCACAAAGTGGTACCGAATGAATAGTACACGTACCGGGTGGGAAAGGTGCATACGACTTGCCACAACCAGCCTTAGCAATATCTCTATCATCACAGATCACCACCGACCCGTCTCCCCCAATCCCCCAAAATAATGGTATCTCTCCATCGGAGCTCTGTTCAACACATAAAGTGCAAAAATCACTCCATTAAATTGTGCAAAAGAGTACATCAATATGTCATTTACAATTACTTAAAAGTGTATTTTGACAGGAAATTAAGGTACCAATGCAGCGAAGACAGAAGGATCGTTAGAGCTCGAGTCAAACACGACAAATGCGAAGGAGCCAGAGAGGTCCTTGACAACCTGGTCTGCCGGGTAAGGTCCACGGTCTCGTAGCGTGCGGTACGCCTCTATAACCAACATGGCTTCATTGGTGGCTTTACCACTTAGTCCATACTGTCTGATCAAGCTGCTCAGATTATCCAATCTCCCGATAAACATACAGTATATGTTCTCGAACCCACAAAACAATCTGCATTTTGTATAATGGTTAATTTCTCAGAATAAATTAAGATGAACATTTTTCCTATGACAGAATGTATTAATTCCTGTTTATCTACAAAAGAAGATTGAACAAATTTTACTTTACTGGATTTTATTACCATAAAAACTTAGATTTTTGTCTTAATTTCTTCATGCTTGTATACTATTTTCTTGTATACAGTACCTTTCGTGCTTGCAGAGGCGGCGACCCTGCGGCCCAACACATGAGAGAGCAGCTCCACAACCAAAGGTGGCTGTGAACGAGTCGTTGGGGTACGCTGAGTGGAAGTTGCGTAAGATTTCATCAGGGTTCTTCGGCTGGCGTCTGACAGTGGGTCCCTGCTTGCCGGAAGGTATGTTAACCGCCTCCGGACTGTTCAACTCCTGCGGCGGGTGCGCCAATTGCTTGTGGAATATACCCAACATTTTTGAACTGCTTGCTCTTTGTTTTTCTTGTAAATTGTCAATGTATTTCTTTTCGAATCTTATTAGCGATTGTTAGAGAAAAGAAGGAAATGAAACGAGATGGAATGCGTTTTGATGAGAACGAAGGCCGTTATTTATAGAGTTCTGGTGAGTAATAATTAATCAAGGGATTAAATTAAGATAACGACAAGAGCAAGCAAAGAGACCAACTCCATCCCCTAGAATACTTAATTTCATAAATTCTAATGATCGAGACCTATTCCATATGTTTCTAGAACAAATAATTGCAGACGAGTGGAAAACTTTACATAGAATAGAGATGGATAAGGATGCCCCACCCATATGGGTCCCACGAGGCGAATACTTTAGTTGTTGAATATAACTCGAATTAGTATTTAGTAGTGTTACAAACAAAAGGTCGCCGAGCTGGTAAGCGATCTTATCTCCTTTGACGAAGATCCACGTAGTATAGCCCACTGATTGTACGTACCAGTAAATCAACCGGACAAAACTGACACGTCATTGCTAATTATTGACATTTTTTTTCACAAAAAATAATAAGTAGAATCTAGTTTGTATGATATCAGTGTTATATTACAAAATATTTAAAATTTATTAAATAAATTCAAACGATAAATTTAAATCGTTCAAACCGATTTACAGTAAAAATGTGTTTATGTAAAATTTATCTTTTTTCAAGTTATTTTAGTATCAAGTTAAACAGTAACAAATATTAACAAATAAATACAATAAAATTAAATTAAAAACTCTCACATTTGACCGCATAACTTGATTCTAAATAAATTCAAAAAAATATAAATTTTATATGTAAATGCACAACTAATAAAATAAATATGTTTGAACAATTTGAATTCGTCGTTTGAAATCGATTCGATAGATTTTAGAGTTGACAATATATAGGTTGAAATGACACTGATAACATACTAATCAGACTCATCGTTAAGTATTTATATTTGATAGTCGTTTTATCTTGATTTTAAAATTTGACATATGAGCTCTACGTACGTACAACCATAAGACTGTTCAAGTTTTTTGTTTATTTGATTAAAACACAAAAGTTATGTAAAAAGTTTATTTTGTTATACAGCATAAAATTATAAATGATAGGATGCTTGAAAATGAATTTTACTGTTTCAATCCTGTTATTTTTAAAATTAAGTCAAAAAAATTATAGTTAAAAATATGGACGTGTTGTTTCCGATAAATGTTGTGTATCAAGTTTCATAATTTTTTTGTCATTTGATATTTTCTAAAAAATATATATTGTTGAATCTCAAGTCATTCATTCAATGATAAAACTTGCATGAAATTCCATAGCTTTTCATGTACAAAATATAAATATAATATAGATCATATTTCAAATGCTAAATTTAAATTTGAGATTATTGTTAACAATTGATTAACTTCAAGTTCGAATGAGTTTTCTATTAATCTTTAATTATATAATGAAAAATTTATGATCATTTTTAATAATATTTTAATATAAGTTTGATTGATAAAAAATATGTTCAGTACTTTTTTATTAAGACTTTCCAATGCATGATAATTCACCGTTTATTAGAATAATACAAACATGATATACAATTTGAGGAGGGTTCAAATGCCTCCATTTTTCATGCCTCCACCATGTCTCCATTTTTAAAAACTTTAATAACTCAAAATTTAAAACTAAAAAGTCAAAATAAAACCGTTGGATATGATCTACATCATTTTATCTATGCACGTGTAAAAAATTATGAGTAAAGATGTAGTCCCCCCCACTCCAGTCCCCTAAACGTCCCCCCATTATATCTAACTTTTTCAATCATTGAACCACCTTGAAAAACGTGTAAAACGTGTAAAAGTTGAGTCCAGTTTTTTTCTTGAAATACTTGATATCATAAGTATGAATACTTGATGAATTATATATGAATACTTGATATCTTAGGTATTCATACTTTCCATTTTGTATGAATACTTTCCATATTTGAGTCCAGTTTTTTGGATTTAAATACTTGATATCTTAAGTATGAATACTTGATGAATTATATATAAATATTTGATATGTTAGGTATGAATACTTCCATTTTGTATGAATACTTTCCATATTTGAATATTTGATACCTTGAAAAACGTGTAAAAGTATGTCATCATGGATCTCATTTGAAAGAGAAAAAAAAATAGAAAACGTTCGTGTTTTTAGATTTGCAAAATTCCTCATAGATCGTCCCAAAAATTGGTTAGAATGAATGGAGAAAAAAAAACTACCTTGAAAAACGTGTAAAAGATGGGTAGTATTGTGTCCAGTTTTTAGAGTACATACTTGATATCTTAGGTATGAATACTTGATTTATTATATATGAATACTTGATATCTTAGGTATTCATACTTTCCATTTTGTATATGAATTAATTTAATCAATGAATGGGGGACTGGTGGTGTGATCCACGTGACTTTTTGGGTGTGGTCCCCAATGCAGTCTGACAGTTACTGTCCCCGAAAAGTAATGGTCCCCAGTCCGTATGTGAATTACTACTTGATATTTTAGGTATGAATACTTGATGAATTATATATGAATACTTCATATCTTAGGTATTCATACTTTTCATTTTGGGACTGAATTAATGTATGTTGAATGGGGGACTGACAGTTGTACTTTGACAGTTAGGGGGACGTTTAGGGGACTGAATGGGGGGGACTGTTAGTCGATCTCAAAAATTATGACATTTCAATTTTGTTTTGGTTGTCATCAAGAGCTTGTAAAAAACGTACTAATGTGGATAATTTATAGACGTTGATTTTTCAACTTATTGATTCACATAAATACAAAATCAAAATGTGATAATTTTTTATGAGCACATAGATAAAATGATGTAGATCATATCCAACGGATTTATTTTGGCTTTTAAGTTTTAAATTTTGAGTTATTAAAGTTTTTAAAAATGAAGGCATGGTGGAGGCACAAAAAATGAAGGCATTTGAACCCTCGTATAATTTGAGAACAAAATTTTATATTTAATGATCTTTAGGTATGATTTATTTTTGACATCACATAGGGACACGAGAAAAAGTTCTAGAGAAGTATATGATATAATAATACGAAAGAATTTGTTATAAGAAATAATTTGTTCTCTAATCATTAATATGATTAATATGATGAGAAGGGTTCAAATGTCTTTATTTTTTGTACTTCCATCATGTCTTCATGTAAAAAAACTTTTATAACTCAAATTTTAAAACTTAAAAGTCAAAATAAAACTATTGGATATGATCTACATCATTTTATCTATCTACGTGTAAAAAATTATTACATTTCAACTTTTTTTTTTTGTTGTAATCAAGACTTTGTAAAAATGTACTAATATTGATAATTTCGAGACGTTGATATTTCAACTTATTGATTCACATTAAAAACAAAATCAAAATTTTATAATTTTTCATGAGGTCATAGAGAAAATAACATCGATCACATTTAACGATTTTATTTTGACGTTTATGTTTTAAATTTTGAGCTATTAACGTTTTAAAAAATGAAGACATAGTGGAGACACAAAAAATGATGGCATTAATTAGAACCCTCTTCTGATATGATATGCTTAATCAAATTTTTATATTTCCTTTATAAGATGACGCTTAATTAAGAAAAAAACTCACATCTTTCTTGATTTTCATAAATTTTTATTTATTCGTTTTTCAAACCTTTCTACTGAAAATTTCACTTTAAAGTATATGATATATTAATACATTACACAATACAAACCATTTGCTGCATAAACTTAGTAGCCATTTTTCATTTAAAATTTGTTGTTCATTCTTGTGGGATGTTCTTTTGTTCAATTTATTTAAACTTAGTAGCCATTTTTCATTAAAAACATTGTGAAATGTTCGAGATCAGAGAATAATATAGCAATAGGTAAAAATCAATGATTCAAATATAATATAAATTTAAATGGAGAATAATTTGTTTTATACAATCAACATAAATATATTCAAACTTATAAATGTTTGGAAAGAAAAAAGAATTTTATGAATTATTCAATATATCTTGTTCCTATCAAAACTAAAATTAAAAAATAGTTCCTCATAAAAGTTACAAATAACTTATAAATGATTTACAAAATTTAGATTTTTCTTCAGTTTATTTAATTTATATTTTGAGGTACTAACAATGAATAATTCACTAATTATTTATAAATTTTGTTATTAATTTTTTTAGACATAATTTTGTTATTAAAATTGATTGTTAGACCATGCGTAGGAAACAATATGAGTGGATAGAGTGGGAAAAATGGCATGGCGGAGCCGGTTCCGTCACGGAACGACACGGTTACGGCACGGCACGCATGTCAGTTAAGTGCCGTGATTCGCGTGTTTCGTGTCATGACCATTCGCGTGCCGTGCTCATCTTTTGAAACTTTGGCACGGCACGACACGTGAAAGATTTAGTCACGGTACGGCACGACATGTAGTCACGCAAGTCACGTGTAATTAGGACCATCAGATATTGATTTAATAGTAAATCTTGAATAAACTAACCTAAATTATGATTAAATGGTTACGCGAGTCATGCGAGTCACTTATGGTCACGACACGTTTAGGCACGGTGTGACTTACGTAGCGTGATCATTCACGTGCCATATCACAGCACGACACGTAAAAAATTAACTTGATCACGACACAACACAACACAAAACTAAAATCACGACACGGCACGGCACGGCACGTTTTATCCACTCTATAGGGGATCCGCCTCTGCTCCTTTTCTTAGAGAAAAGGAGGACCCTGCTTTTCCGATCCGAATCATTCAAATTCGTTCATTCACGTATCTCGATAAAATAACTTTTTCATATACAAATCTCAATAAATTTGAATGATTCGGATCGGATAAGCAGGACCCTCCTTTTCTCTAAGAAAATGAGCAGAGGCGGATCCCTCTATAGGTGGATAAATAAGAAACCAGCGCGTTGTAATCACGTGCGAGCGGTGAGACTTAAAACCACTACCTCAGCTAACTCCAGAATTCGTATCACCTAAGGTAACACAATATTTCTTTTGGATATGGACGTCTAATCATCATCAACACGACTATTAAAGCGGGCCCGAGCGTTCCTCCTCGGACTGGATTGGTCCGGATTCCGATCGGACGGCCGTGATCCAAACATAAATATTCTGTTACCGCAGAGTATATGGATCCGCTAACTCCACGGATGGGTGGGGACGAAAAGCTGAGAGTGGGGCCCACAGCCGTTGCTGCATGCACGGGAAACAATAAATTTTGTTTGGATTGATAGCAGATAACCAGTATCCTCTCCAATACTGTAAAATATTCCCTTCACTTTACGGTTTGAGATTAACTCTCAGCCGCTTTGAGATTTGGGCAAGCGCAGGGGCAGTATTATTGGGCTTTTTGATTGGTGCCATATTAAAAAGAACGGTCTAGATCCAGTATTTGTAAAAGATTCCCTATTACGGTACCGGGGAGGATATGAATTCAGATAAGAAAGCCTTGCTGCATACACGTCATTCCCTCCTTTCTGAGAACGGAGTAGGTCCGATGCCCATCGGACCTACTTTTAGGTTCAACGAGCATTCTGACCGTCCGATCTAATTTAAGATTTGTGCGCACGAAAATTGAAACAGACCGCACGAATTTTAAAGCATTTTGCACAATTATTAAAGCAAATTGACGGTGATTAAACCCGTCGAACCAAAGTAGGTCCTATGTCCATCGGACCTACTCTCAAGTGCTCCTTTCTCTTTTATTTTTGGTGAAAGCCACTGTTATGAGATTCTCTGAGATAGTAAGAGGATGATTAGTAGCTAGTTCTATAATTTCTCTAGATATAGTATATTAGTATGTATGATAACTCTTTTTGTTGTGTTTGGATGGAGCAAGAATAGCTCTATTTTTGGGTTAGCTCCATTATTCTTAATTTTGGGTGATCCAAACAACAATTAGAAAATTGGGTTAGCTCAAGAATAGCTCTATTCTACTAACCCATAGAAATGGTGGGTTAGCAAGAATAGAGCTAGTGGGGTTAGTGATATTAATAAAAAAATAGTTTTCATTCCTCTCAATTAGACTTAGTTTAAATATTAAATTAGTATTAAATAAATATAATATTTGATTAGATTAGTGTTAAATATTAAATTTAATATAATATTAATTAAAATATTAGATTAGTATTAAATAAATATAATATCAAATTAGATTAATATTAAATAAAATGTTAGATTAAATATTATAAATATTAATTTAAAATTTTAATATAATATAATATTAGTTTAAATGTTAAGTGTTAAATGTAATATAATATTAGTTTAAATATTACATTAGCAAATATAATATCAGATTTGATTAGATTAGTATTAAATAAAATATTATATTAAATATAATATAATATTAGTTTAATATTAAATGTAATATAATATTACTTTAGTATTAGATTAGTATTAAATAAACTATTAGATTAAATATAATATAATATAATATTAGTTTAAATATTAAATATAATATAATATTACTTTAATTAAATGTAATATAATATTAATTTAAATACTAAATGTAATATAATATTACTTTAAATATTATGTGTATTAAATAAAATATTAGTTAAATATAATATAATATTAGTTTAAATATTAAATTTAATATAATATTAGTTTAAATGTTAAATGTAATATAATATTTTAGTTTAAATATTATATTAGTATTAAATAAAATATTTAATTAGTATTAAATAAATATAATATTAGATTATAATCGATTAGTATTAAATAAAATATTAGATTAGTATTGAAAAATATTAGTTTAAATGTGATATAATATTAATTTAAATATTAAATGAAAAATATTAGATTAGTTTAATCAATATTTTATTCATTCCCTCCATTGCTATTTCAAATATACAATCCAAACGACATTTTTACTAACCCGAATAGTCCAAGGTTAGCACTATTCTCAAACGACTCGGGTTAGCACTATTCTCAACCACTAACCCAAAAATCGCTATTCTTGCACTAATCATTGGACGATCCAAACGTACCCAAATTTAAGTTGAGGATATAGGAGCTCTGATGTCATGTCAGCACCTCTACCGCTCCACATTGGCATGCTTTTTTATTAGCTTAAAAAACTTAATAACTGGTGAGGTGCTTGACTCATCAAGTGTCACAGAGTACCAAACATGTAGAAACCATCAATTTGTAAATCGGTAGGGTTTAAATGTCTCCTGTTTTATATTTTTTATTTATGTATTTCAGAGTCCATACAGTCGATCTAAATCACTTAACATGGTCTACGTATTCAAATGTGTATGGAAATTAAATTTTATATTTTTTTTAAAACTTTTTGCTAATTTTTTTTATATATTTAGGTAGGTATAAACTATTGTTTTTTAATGGTCCAAAATCTTATGTAAAGCAATGATTTTGTATCTATCAAACAAAATAGTATTTTTTTTTTTTCAAAAATTATAAAATTTGGACTCCGTAGATATTTTATTACAAAAATAGTATTAAGCAGTTGAATTGATTTTTTGAACATTGATGAAAAAATATGAGACACAACAGAGACTCAAAAACATTAGGTATTTGAATCTTACTCTAATGGCTTTTCTCTTTCGACCCAACTGCTTTCTGCAGTACATATATTCTTATTAAAAAATAAAAATATATTTTAATTGGTTGATTTCTGAGAACAAATTATTCATTTTAATTTTCATATGAAGATCATGTTGAAAATGTACTTGCATGCTATATTTTATATTTCTTTTAATTTTTACTATCTTTTTAGATAGAAAGAAAATAACTACTATTGAATGGTCTACAATATTTAGATCAAGTGATTTTCTACTTATTTAAAAAAAATAGTAAAATATTTTTAAAAAAAATGTAAAATTTGAACTACGAGTACATTTTCATAAGGAGATCATGTTGAAGGGTTCATATCAATTATTAGATTTTGAAAATGAAGATATTGATCCATAGTACGGACTAATATGCACTATATATGCAGAGGCAGACCCAAGTGAAGGGAATGGGGGTCAACTGACCCCATTTTTTTTTGAAAATTTTATATTTAGATATAATTTTCTATATGATTAAAGTAAAATGTCATGGTATTGTAAAATTGATCTTTATTCTCTATAGGCAACTTTTATATGATCGACCCCCAATGTGTATTTGACTCCCATAGTTCGAAAGTCTGATTCTGCCTCTTTATATATGCATAGTACGTACCGTAGCCTCACACATTTTAAAAAACAGATACTTAAATAAAAGGAATATCATTATGAAACATCCTTTCCCTTTTCTGTTTTGCCATATATGACTACCTATACCGAAACATTCTTAAAGCACCAGATGCACCAATTCTGTGCCAGGATCGTTAAAGTCATGTACATGATGTACAGATGTACTTTCAAACCAGATGCACTAAATTTTATATTTTTTAGATAGATACAAAATTATTGTTTTTGAATTGTCTGTAATCTTCAACGCTTATGGATGAGTGAAGCTATGGTACAATTAATCCATAATACAAACCAAATCAATGCTATACACAGTACTATAGCCTCACTCATCCATAAACACTACAAATGTACAAATAAACATACCAGTATTCCTAAAAAAATGTTGGGTTAGAAAAACAAATTAATAATTTTACTACAAAATATTTTACTACTACAAATAAAAAAACAAATTCGCTTAGATTTATTAGTTTCTTTATTATTGGGTTAGAAGAGCATTGAAAATCTAACTTGATTGAAAATATAGTAAAAAGCTTTCATTTCATATTATTCATTAACTTCTTATAGTATAGATTTTTCAGCATACATAATTAATAATTAATGAGAGGTTAAAATAATGAGCTAACGAAATAAAATTTTGGAACATCTTGCTGTCATTTGAATCCCATCCAAACTTTTTCAAATCAAATTCTATACATAATGAAATATTTTTGGCAATTATGAAATAATACAATAATAGTTTGATTTCAATTTATGTCCGCACTTAATACAACTTAATTTTGACCCAAAGAAATAAAAAATCGTTTGCTTTTTCCAATATGGATATTTTTTCCGTTGGATTGGCGGGGAAGGTGCATCAAGATTCGGTTAAGATGTCAACCAACAATCTGGAAACTTCTTTTCCGACAAATCGTAAGCCTTAATATTCGCTTTAGATTGAGACGTCCAATCAGATCGATCTAAACCCCCAAATGGCCAAATCCTTCTGATATCTTCTTTGTAAATTGAAAAATGGATCACTAATCCTTTTTCTCCAAAATGGCCAAATCCCTCTGATATATTTTTTTTAAATTTAAAAATTGATCACGAATCCTTCTTCTCCAAATTTTCCAAGATTTCCAAATCATTTTTATTGGCGACCATTAATTTCTACTGGTATTTATCTATGAATCATTGTTATATTTTAAATCATTTTTAATTATTGAGTTGATTTTAAAGATTTTAATTTTGGTTTCCTCCAATATTTAACATATACGAAAGTGTCCCAACAAAAAAAAAAATACAATTGCCGCTGTTAATTACTTAAAGCTAGTGACAGTGATAAACTAAAATAAATTAATAAGAAGTGTAGTGCAATGTATTGGTAATTGTATTTAAAGGAGGCATGCGACATGTTAAACTTGTGTAGTACTTGACATATATCACTTATTAAAAATGAGTATTGCATGTTTTTTGTGTGAGAAGTCGCGTATTAAAAAATCGAATGAGAGATTTTTTTTGTGAATGTTAAATAATTAGATTGTTTGACTTCCAACTTTTATTCCAAAACAAAACTCAAAAACAAAGAATATGGATGGCTCAAATACAAAAATAAATTTTATCTTTTTTTAGAATACAAAAATAAATATGTTTTTAAGCAATTTTATCTTTTTTGAGCATTCATCTCGTGCCTTCACAATTAAAGATGATAAATACATATTTTATACATAAGAATTACCTGCCATAACCATCGCAAAAAAATAAAATAAAATAAAAAGAAGCATCGCATGAGTTTTTTTTTTTAGAAAAAAAAATAAGATCACACCTCGAAAATTCATTAATAAGTGATATTAGAGGTGTCAATTTCACATAAAAATAAAGAAAAAAAAAACTAAAAGTGAAGTTTGAAAGAACAAAGAAAATAAGAAACAGTTTTGGTCCTTTGTTTCTAATTTAGTTAATTAATATAACTATAATGCAGTCAACCGATCCATAAAATTTTGTTCATCTCAAACTGAATTGGGATCAATAATTTCGTTTCTGTGAACATCTCTCTTTCCACCGAAATTTTTATTCATCTCCTCCATTAAATAAAAAATTACACCAATATATATTGTCATTTTTTTTCATAAAAAATACTCCAACCGCCCAGAATCTAGACAGTTTACTTCATAGAATATGCTATTTGTTTGAGAATTTTCAAAAAAATAAAATACAACCTCCCAGGTTCTGGATGGTTCATTTCCGAAGAGAACTGCTCAGAATTCTCTAGGAAATGAACCGGAGAATTTTTTTTAAACAAAAAATTGAGTATAATTATATAATTTTTTATTTAATGGAGGATCTGAATAAAAAAATTTCGGCTCTTTCCATATTACAAAACAAACTGTTACTAGAGGAGTGTCTCGCTTTGCTTAGGCGGTGCCTGTTGAACAAAAACTATAGAAATTATAGAGGAAAAATTATATAGAAAATTTATATAGAACAAAAAACTAATACACTGCTGAGGTAGAAGAAAACCATATAGAAAGTTACAATGATGGTACAAAGACATGACCAAAAAAAAAAATCTCTAATACACTTTGGATATGTATTTGTGGGTTGAAGGAGGGTCTTTTGAATACATGGTGGGGTATCCAAACTTTCAACAAATACATGGTGTTACATGCAAAATTCAGTATTTGTTATATGCTATTTGACGCTATCAATTTTTTGTTATACACCTGTCATTTAAAATCATGAATTTAGCTATGGTTATTCTTTGAAAAAAACATTGTTCTGATGTAGAATAAAAATAGAAGGACAAAAATGCTTCTTGTACAGTACATACGTTGTTCAATGTTGAATGAAAATAAAAGGACAAAAATGCTTCTTGTTCGGTACATACTGGTACTCAATTGTTTTTCTCAGGCAGGCCAATATATATATCATTTTTTCATCTACTTTATGCTCTGTTGGGTTGATGATCAGTAATTTGTTGCAACTAGAGTTGGTTTTGACTCGAACGAACATAGTCTGCAAGGTTAGTTCTTTCTTTAAATAAATGTCTCTTTCTTTCTGGTAAAGATAATAATTAATTAGGCAATTGAAGCAGAAAACATAAAATTGAAACAACAAATTTAATTACAACTCAACAACCGAAAACATAAAATTATGGGTAAAAGT
The DNA here is from genome assembly GCA_025461045.1 of Carex parvula. Taxonomy (NCBI): domain Eukaryota; kingdom Viridiplantae; phylum Streptophyta; class Magnoliopsida; order Poales; family Cyperaceae; genus Carex; species Carex parvula. The sequence continues at coordinate 1,026,259 of JAJGRW010000916.1, forward strand.
ACAAACAATGAAACAACTAATACGTACGTACAGTCACAGTGCCAGTGCTAATTAAACAATTACAATTCCAAACCCTCTACCATTCTAAATTAAAGCCAATCTGAATTTAAATTTAAGACGAAAAAATAAGCCATACTCAATTAAGATAATAAATTAATACTGATGCGTTATCAGCTGGTCCAGCACTAGTACTGTACAATTACCAATGCCGATACAAGTGCATGTATCTGTATAAGTTATAATACATTGAAATTGCTTAAGCAGCTGTAAGTTCACTTGTACATTTTAAAATTAAAAGAACACAGTCATTGTTGTTTTATTGCTTATTTCAAAAGGGGGAAAAAAAAAAATTAAGGTCAATGTACTATGATCATTGATTTTTCTTGGAAAGTTCCTCTCAGTTCCTATAAATACCAAAGAAAACACAATATTTCCCATCTACATCTTCCTTAATCTACTCTATATATGATCTCTTTCTCTTTTTTCTCTCTCTGTTTTCCCTGGTGACTACCAAAGGGAGATTTTTCGAGCATCGAGTTTGTCTCTCAGAGAAACGTTTCTTACTTAGCAACTTGATGACTCCTTTACGATTCTCTTCCAAATGGAGATTTTCGAAATAAGCATAGCGGTAATTACGATCAGCATTACGCGGCAGCCTTGATCTCCAATCTTTCCCTTTCCTTCCACTTGCCATACCAGTTAACTTGGGAATCTAAAGCAGAAAACAAGATGTATCTTTATGTAGTCAATAGCAATATATGAGGGTTGATTCTGCATAACTTAAAAAGTACAGGCTTACCACAATCTAGACTTATATCTTGTTGAGCATAGTTAAGGTTAGAAGTAACAAAAAGATTATTTTCATCAATGAATCTTTCACTCATTCATATGGTAGCACATATAATGAAATTCTTAACATATAGATTCCAAAATAATAAAAGAATGTTATGCACCTCATGAACTAGCTTCAGTGATCTCAGAGCAGGAACTCCGGCACATCTTTTCCTAATTCCAACAAGAAACAAATTGGGTGCTTCTCATCCTATAGAAATAAAAAACTTGTCAAGTATATCCAAGTAAAGCATCAAAAGCTATAATTGTACCGTAAGTTACCAAGTAAGCATATAAAGCTGTCATACTAGTATCATATTCATGTCTGACATATCATAACACACAACTTTAAATGTGAATATGTGCAAGAAAATAATAATTAAGAAAGGTTAAGTTAATTACCTTGCTCTCCTTTAAATGCAGAGTTAGCTCTTTTACATGTGAGATACTATTCAGTAGCACAGCCACAACATTGACATCTCTCTTACGAAGCCATTGAAGGTTAATTGCAACGAATTAGCAATGAATTGGGGGTGACCGTTGGAGTTGAGCAAGAAGAGATAAATGGAGGTGTAACTGACAGTAGGGCCCAACCCATTAGAAGAGAATTTAAAGCTCTGGAGCTCATTAATCCTGACAGCTGGGCCCCGCTAGATCAGAATCAGAGAGGAACTGGAGAGAAGACAGGAGAGGTGGAGTAAGGATTCTCTTCCCGACAATTCCAGAATCCGTTTGCTGTTAGTTACTCTAGCTTAGCGTTTAGCGCTGACATGGAATAAATTCATTAATTCTGTAATTGCTTTTTTCTTACTTTCTTTTACAATTGACATCGCATATATAAAGCGATTGCCTCTATAGAGTTGTATGCAGATTTTTGATAATGAAATAGGCTAATTGCCATGAGCGTTCTGGCATTGGTTATTTGTCAGAAACTTCGTTTTATCCAAAATTAGTTTGTCTTTGATTCAAATTCGTTTCTTCCTTCTTATTCTTGCAATTTGAGATCTAAGCTCGTTGCATTAATCACAGCTTTTCTCAACAAAGGGACCTCTACATGGACGTGACACGGACTTAGAAGGTCTTGAATTTCCAAATAAATTGACTCCAATGAAGGAAAATATAAGCTCAAATAATCTATTTTTATTATATGAATAGAGCTAATAATCAGTTTAAGTTTTCTGATTGTCTGGGAGGAAAGCCTAACCACAGGCATGCAGTATATATGAAGGTGTAAATCTTCCAAAGAACACAATTTAGAGAGGTGTTGATTGAATTTGGTCGGGTCAATCCTGACAAATCTAATAGAAAGGCTTGTAAGACGGGTTAAAGTGATTTCCGAAGGAAAATTAAATTCATCACACATTAAAGGATTAGGGTTGTTAACAAACGACAAGCTTCTGAGAGAATTAATGGTGAAGACAACATCAAGGAGAGATGAACATCCACATCTTGAAAGCGGGAAAACTTTGATGGTGAGGTGGCACAAGTCGAGAAAGCGGGCCTTGACAAGCAAGGAAGAAAGAAATGAGGGTTCAAGGTGACAGAGGCAGACTTCTAGGCGCAAGCTGAGGAGGGAGTAGAAGGGATTGCGGTCAAGAAGCGCATGAGTGGCCATGGAAATGAAGTTATCATATTTGGGATCAGGAAGTTTTCGGTAGATGAGCTCAAGGGAAGGAGAGATCTTCCAAAGGTGGCGGAAGCAGCAGGAGAGGATGGAGGTGCGAACGGCGATGTGAGTGGGGAGGAACGAGAGGATTGTGAGGAGCAAATCATCAGGGAGATCGGAGAGTTGGTCGATTTTCATGATTTTCTTGTTTGATTTTGAGTTCGCCACGGCATGGCCGAGCGGGAAAGGAACGCGTTTGCTTTATGCTTAGATTAAGTAGAGGTATATATAGGTTAAAAGGAAAAATCGAAATGATTATTATTAATAATTTTTACCTCTTAATTTGCAGACTTATTTAGAAATTTAACTAAAAATAACATTATATAAATAGAATACATGCACACAATGTGTTAACAAATATAAATATACAAACAAGTCTCAATTTACAAAATGCAATTACTATTACTAATATACAACCATAAATACAAATTCTAATTCAGCTCTAACTGCTATTATAATTCTACCATTGTTTGTTGACATTTTGTGTCTTTTTCCATAAATTTTTAAAAATTAAATCACAGCATTTAACCTTAGTAAAAACTATATATGGTTGTTTTTTTTGTGAGAACTATAGATGAATGCTTCTCTCTGTTGGGCCAGATTTATATATGACTGTTTTAGGCCTCTTAGTATCTACCAAATATCATACATTCATTATAGCCCATAGGACGAGAAGAATAATCAGATCTTTGCTCTGTTAATTTGGCCCAAAGTAATTGGTGTCAGGCATTGCATTGGATCTGAATTCAAGCAAACATATTAAAAATTTAAGAGTCTATGGTACTATGCATATCACGGGTTGGTCCGTAATATGGATCAATATTTTTGTTTTCAAAATTCTAACAATTGATCCGAACAGTTCAACATGATCACCATATGAATATGTACTTGCATACCGAATTTTATATTTTTTATATTTTTTTACTATTTTTTAAGATAGGTAGAAAATCACTTGATCTGAAAATTTTGGACCATCCAAAAACAGTGATTTTCTACCTATCCTAAAAAATAGTAAAAAAATCTACAAAATATAAAATTCGGTCTTCAAGTACATATTGATATAAAAATCATTTTGAACGGTTAGAATCGATCATTAGAATTTTGAAAATGAAAATATTGATCCGTATTACGGACCAAATCGTGATATGCATAGTACCACAGACTCACTCTTTTTTTAATGTATATAACCGTGTAGATACTCACAGTTACATCAAAATTAATTATGTGTCTGTTAGAAATAGATCTTTCAAGCAACTGGAGGTAGGGGTGTTCAAAAGGCTCGGTTTGTTTGGTGTTCAATCGAATCAAAATATTTCAGTTTAAATAGATCAGTTTTTCGGTTTAAATATATCGATTTGGTTAAATTTACAAATTATTTCGGTTTAAATGAATCGGTTCGGTTTACGTTTCAAACTGACTAAACTGAACCAATCGAATTAAATGGTTCAAGTATGGTTTATATTTTGTTTGGTTCAATTATCGCTTCCTTTCTTCTATTTTTGTTTGGATATTTTAAAACATCTACATATTTTATATGAAATTGAATAATGTGTGTAATTTAATCTTTATATTTATTTCTATAAAATTATTAATATATTGGTGTATGTATTGAGTTTTGCTTTTTCTTAAATTCTATCTTCTTATTCGGTTTAATCAAACAAACTAAAATTTAATTCGATTTATACAGTTTGAGTTTGATTCTTATTTGGCTGGCCATTGTAATTCGGTTAGTTCGGTTGGAATTTTAAATACTAAGAAAAGATTGATTTATCTATTTTATTCGGTTTCAATGAAATTGACCGTTTGAATACTCCTAAATGGAGTATCTCCTAATTAAGGTACCTGATGGTATAAAAATCTCACAGTCTGACTAAAATTAATTCCAAGCTTGTTTGAAATATAGGAATAGTCTACTTTGAGGTTTGTTGTTAGATTAAAACGGAAGATTTAGATCTCATTCTTATTCTATGCGGGTCACGTATTGCAATATGAATTTAAGCAATTGACGACTATAACACGGTACGGAACACGGTTAGTATGGCTAATGTTTCTTTTCTTCGAGAGTAAACATAGCTTTCCGTTAGCGCCTTGTTGTTCCATTTTTTTATATTTTTAGAAATAATAAAAAACAATTTGTCGGAAAATATATTGATTATTTTTTGTTTTAAAAAATAACAAGGATTGAATCAAAGTTTTAGTTCAGGCATTGATTGTCTTAGAGTGAGAAAAATGGCACGGCGGAGCCGGCTCCGTCACGGAACGGTACGGCACGCGTGTCAGTTACGTGCTGTGACCATTCAGTGCTTATCTTTTAAAACTTTGGCACGGCACGGCACAGCACGTGAAAGATTTAGTCACGGCACGTCACGTAGTCACGCGAGTCACGTGTAATTAGGACCATTAAATATTAATTTAATAGTGAATCTTGAATAAACTAACATAAATTATGATTAAATGGTCACACGAGTCACGCAAGTCACGTATGGTCACAGCACATTAGGCACGGCGTGACTCACCATTCACATGCCGTGATCACCCTTTGACATTATGGTCACGGCACGGCACGGCACGAGACCAAAGTCACGGCGTGTTAGTCACAGCACGGTATGTTTTTTCCACTTTAGATTGTCTATATCAATGGGGGTTATGGGAGTTACCCAAACTCTAAACCCTAAACTCTAAATCCACACCAACATATGGAAGTGAGTGAGTGACTGAATATTAGATTCCGTTTAACTAGGTTTGAAATCTTATTATGGGCGAATTAGGCATTTGAAAACGGCCGGTCCGGCCCGGTCTAGTTCAAACTCGTCCGGTCCACGGATAGACTCGGGCACGGGTGGGCACAGTTCGGCGGATTGGCACGGTCCGGATCCAGCGAGTTGGATTTGGTTCGGCCAATCCAAATCCGTGCTCAACCCGGCGGGTCCACGTGCTCAGAAGCTGTTCTGCAACCAGGGTTGATCTGTCTAACTTCACCACGTACACCTGACAAATTCGGCCATGCAATAGAAATCATTCAAAAATAGGATCAAATGAACCAGCAATTTCAATAAAAGAATCAGCTAAGCCTAATTGATTTCGTGAAGCTTGACTTTATCCCAAAATCACTTAATAGGAAAAATCCCAGTTAAAGACCGAGTGATTATACTTGACCAGCTTTATTTCTACTCAGAGTTAAAAGAAGGGAAAAAAAAAATGGCTGGGACGAAAGGAAAAGGAGAAGCACGTAGCAGATTGCAACAGGGCAAAGTAAGAAAACACGGTCGGGCGGCAGGGTCAGGCGAGAGAGAGGAGAGGTCGTTGAAGGTGGCCGGGGATCGGGCGGCAGTGGGGTTACCGATTTTTTTTTTTTTTTTGCTAAACCTAAAACAAAACACGGGATAGAGAGGGAAGAAATTTTTTGACGGAGATTTAGGGATACCCATGAGCGACCAGACCAAATCGGTCGCTGAAAGGTTGGTCGCCGAAACATTTAACTTTTTTTTTTTTTGGGCTTCAGCGACCGACGGCCTAACCGGTCGCTGAAAACCGATTTTGTTGTAATGAGATGAAAGACAACCAGTAGAACATGAAAGACAACTAGTAGAACTTGAAAGACAACCAACCAGTAGAATATCAAAGACAACTAGAAAACGATAAAAGACAACCAGTAGAACATGAAAGACAACCAGTACAAGATGATTGACAACTAGAAGAAGATGAAATACAGCTAGAAGAAAATGAAAGACAACCTGAAAAAGATGAAAAACAACCAGAAGAAGATGAAAGACAACCAGTAGTAGATGAAAGACATACAGTGGTAGATGAAAGACAATCAGTAGAATATGAAAGACAACCAATGGAACATGAAAGACAACCAGTGAAACATGAAAACAAGCAATGCACGATGAAAGACAACTAGAAGAAGATGAAATACAACTAGAAGATGATGAAATACAATTACCAGTATATCAAAGACAACCAGTAAAATATAAAAGACCACTAGTACAATATGATAGACAACTAGTAGAAGATGAAGTACAGACAACTACAAGAAGTTGAAAGACAACCAGTACAAGATGAAAAACAACTAGTTAAACATGAAAGACAACCAGTACAAGATGAAAGACAACTATTTGAACATGAAAGACAACTAATAAAACATAAAAGATAATTAGAAGAAGATGAAAGACAATGAGTAGTAGAATAAAAAATCTTATACATGCTGTCTCAATTGGTATTGATTCAGATTCTAATCTGACAATCCGAATGACATAAATGTCCGACTCACTATCAAAAACTATACATTTAGATCCAGACTGTCAGATTCGAATCGAAACGTCAGATTAAAGGGGCCTCGTGCACTACACCTCGGGCCAGATTGGCCTGGATTCAAATCAGACAGTCTGAATCTAAACTAAAAAATTAAGTTACTTTAGGGAATCCGATCCCATCTCAACTCTCATCTTGCATCATTTAATTTGCCTTTTCCAATAAACTGAGTCCCTCTAAAACTACTACTACTACTACTTTTTTGTTTGCTTACAAGTGTTTCGATATTGAACCACTAAAAAACATAATTGTGCTACCATTAAACACATCAAATATTATTGCAGAAAGATGGTAGTTCAGACTATTTATTTCACGTTTTACATAACACGATCCTATACCAATCAAACAGTACGAGAATTTCTGCCATTGATGAAACTTAATAATAATTCATTAAGAATCCACATGAGTTCAGCTGATGATGATTTTGTTGAAAGGACTAAAATAGACTGTAGGTATCTACTCCATACTAACGTGACGCTATTAAATTACAACACATCAAAACACATCTACTGTCGTACCTTGCATGCTCCACAAGTAATGACAAAAGATCTAGACATAATAGTTTCTTTATACCCTTAAAAAATATTAAATATGATAATTTTATATGAAACAAGGAATGTTTCTTTCCTACTGAAACATCAATTTCTAATTTCTTTTAACTACCCAAACTATTATATCTCTTCTAACAGGTCGATCATCTGTCGTCATACATAAGTGATTTGGGTGAAAAGGAATTGTGAACCAACATAACAAAAAATATATATAATCTTGAGTGAGGGTATGGTATTATGCACAGCACATTTTGGTCGTACTACAAATTTATATCTTCATTTTCAAAATTTAAATAGTTGATTTGAAGTACCGTTCATTTTAAATATACCATATAGAAATATATTTGGAGATCAAATTTCAAATTTTAAATTTTTGAAAATATTTTTTATTACCTTTTAAGATATGTAGAATATCACTACTTTCGAATGGTCTAGAATCTTTAGATCAATAAATTTTGTATCTATTTAAAAAAAGTAAAAAAAATGTAAAACTTGACAGCCAAGCACATTTTGATATGAAGATCGTGTTGAGCAAAACATGTCAACTATTTGAACTTTAAAAATAAAAATATTCATCCGTACTACAAACTAAGTGCGTTATACATAGTAACACGGCCTCACTCATATATCTTTATGGATTACATGTTATTTTCTTTTAATGTTTTATTTTTTTCATAAATGGAAGGCATGATTGTTCTCTGTGAAGCATTGTTATTATAGATTTCCCAGGGATGCAAATGAAATCACTTGAACACCAGAAGTATTAATTTGTTCTTTACTGCAAGCTCCAACAAATATCAGGCTGCATTTATAGACAAACATTCAAAGTTGGACCCACCGGTTTCCTTGAATTTGGGCGATATAATGACAAGTCTACAGCTGGTCTTGTTAGGTCCTAGGCAGGACCTTCTAGGTAGCTCTAGCAACCAAGATGCAAAAACCATTAAGCACTTGTTCGACGTCAAGGGGGAACGGGAATGGAGTTGACATAAAATTTTGAACTGAATTTTACTTGTGTTTGTGTGAAAAAAAAAAATTCAATCTGAGTGAATTTTTTTTTTTTTTCACGCGGACAGTACTCTGCCGGACAGGCTCTAATTATCTCTCCTGACAGTTGAGTATGATATTTATATCATGGGAAGAGTTCCAATAATGCATGCCTTTTATACTTCATCGTATCTCTCATATTATATTTTTATTTTCAAAATTCAAACTATCGATCCGAACCGCTCAACATGATATCTATATTAAAATATACTTAGAAATAAAAAAATTTACTATTTTTTAAGATGGGTAGAAAATCACTATTTTTGACCGGTCTAGAAATAATGATTTTGTATCTATCTTAAAAAATAGTAAGCAAATTTCAAAAATTATAAAATTTCATCTCCAAACATTTAAGTATGGATATCATGTTGAGCGGTTCGAATCGACAGTTTAAACTTTGGAAATAAATATGAAACATGATGTATGATGAGGTGTGAAAAACAGAAGATATTGGAACCCTCCACTTATATCATATCAATCCAGAGAATTTCCCAAAAAAAAAAAACCCTTATTATTTATATATAGAGAATCCTGTGTATTTTGATAAGATATATCAGAAAAAACCAACATCCAAATAAGCAGGTGCGACATTTAAATTTATGATATTACGGTTGATAACGCAAGGATATATACAACGTCACAGCATTGCCTTCAAATTTGTCAGGCATCTATGTGAATAATTATGTTATTTTTATTTTATTTTTTCTATAGAGTCGTTCCCCATCTTTTCTCATTTTGTCATATTGCAGAATGATGTTAATTTTTTTTTTTTTATGATTTTAATTATTTTTTTGAAACTGTATGAAGATTTTGTTTTATTTTTTATTATATGGATGGAAGTTATACCAACAGTACAGCTTTTTTCTTCTTTTTTTATACCTTGTCAGTGACTGAAACAGTACAGCTTTTTTCACAAAGGATGTTTTTCTAATACTATTTGTTGAGAAAATAGTCCAAATTGGAAAACTGAAAAAATTATAGTATTGTTATTCTCTTCCATGTCAAATGTACAAAATAAGATCTCATATCATTTTTTATCGAATCTTTTTATTTAATTACCAGAGGAAATAAGTAAACAAGGGATAAGATTACAATATTTTCTCAATGCAACAGTGCTATGGTTTCTTTCATTTTCATCTATTTTCTAATAATGCCGTAAATAATTCGAAAATTAAAGGAATTAAGATATCTTCAGAGAAATATAATAAACAAAATGGTAGGCTTTAAGACGAATTAAACTAATCTGAATGCACCAGTGAACAAAAATTAAACTGCTCTAGCAAAAATTATAAACATCAATGCTTCCATCGTTTTGCAAAAATTTTAATTTAACCGCAATCACAACACATTAAAACAGACCCCTCACAAAAAAGAAAGCCTGAGTTTTACCAAATTTCCAACTGCATAAGACCCCTCTAAATAGGCACCTCTAGTACTTCTCTAAACTGTTCCCGAAAAACATTAAGAATATCTAGAAATTCGACAATGCCGACAAGCCCATACTCCTCGTCCACGACCCAAATGTACCCGACCCGGTGCGCCAATGCCTGCACCATCACTGCCACAAGTGAGCTCCATTCATGGCACACAATGGCATCTTCCCTTTTCCTCCCCATCCTTGCTGTATAGCTCCCGTTCCTCCTGATCCTACGAATAGTGGGTTCCTCATCTGATGACTCACACCCGGACGACTCTGAGCCAGATGAACTAGCCGAGACAATCGATGAATTAGAGGATGGTATATCTGGTTCGAGCAATTCCAACATGCCAAGAAGGTTTTGAGATTTCAATTGTGACTTGATTGCACGCATAGTTGATGTAGGATGGGAGGTCTGACAATCTAAGAAGGAAATGAGGTCTCCAGCAGGCAGAGTGGCAATAGCAGCAGCAGCAGATTCGTCGGAGAGGGAAAGAGTGTATGGCGAGATTTCACCAACAAGGCGCCCGTCGTCAGACAAAACTGCCACTGACGACTGGGTCGCCACAGCAGCATGCAAGAGCGGCACGGCCAAAATAGCAGGGGTACTGTGGTGGATGGTGTATTCAGCAGGGCGGATGATACCAAGAGAGGAGATGGGGAGAGTAGGAGTCGGCGAGAGAAAAGCAATGTTGTTTAGAAAGAATCTGACAAAGTCCTCTGGAGTCAACCAGCAGAAGTCAAAAGTAAAGCTGTTTTTCTTGCGACTAAGAGGGGTTGAACGCTTGCAGATCGGCACAACCAAGTACTGTGCTCCTTCAAGGAGTTTGTCTAGGGCAGCAAGTACACTGTAGAAGGACATAAGATGGTTGATTAGTGAAATGAAATCAATATCAATTTTATCAGTTCCAACCAGTGACAACAAAATTCTTATGGAAAGATACCTCAGTAAAAATAAGTGACTAATTTTATTAAAATTATCAAATGGGAGGATTGTTTTATCTTCTGTATTGTTTTTGAGAAAGGTACCTCAGTAAAAATGAAGTAAACTATTCAATTTTAACTAAATGGCCAATTGACTTTGCTTCAGAACCATTTAATGCCCCAAGCTGCACTAAAACACCGGACACTCAGAAGATCAAGTAATAGTTTTGCAATTTCCTTTTTTCGTGATAACTAATTTAAACAACCATACCTTTTGCTAAAGCGAGGAAATAAAAACTGCGCACAGTAAGGAAATTCTCACAGACATAACATAGTAAAAAGAAAGTACATGTGCGCAACCGTACCTGGCCAATGTTTTTCTTCTCAATGGCCAGTCTTTTCAACTTGCCCTGCTACAATGCAAGGCAATAAATAGGAAATTGCCATTTGGGTAAGATCGTGTCATATGATCTTAATTGAATTTTACTTTCTCAATGCTATGCTCTTTTATGGAACAATTAAGATGATGATCCAATCCAATCAATAATTAACTAAACTAAAACAGTTTTGTTCAAAATATGACACACTTAAAAATCCATATCGATATTAAATAGAGATTTAGCTAACAATGCAATAGATTAGTTTAACAATGTTGTATACTAACTCTCCAATGCTTCTGATTAGTTCAACAATGTTAACAAATAGTTATTGCTGATGATTAATTCCACAAAGTTACAAATAATGCTCTAAATTATGCTGTTTTGCTAATGCTAAAGAGTGTTCTACATTAAAAAATAAGATATTATAAAGTATAAACTATCTTGTCAAAGTTGCACATTAATCTGCAGGTTAGTTGAACAAACTTATATATTGACAGCTAACTGGCCCTGATGGCAATTTATAAGTGGTATATTGACAGCTAATGCCATGATGGCAGTTTAGTAAATTAATCTAACTGCAGCAAACACGACAAGGTCTTAAATCAACTGGCCCAGGTAACTTATATATAATTAATTAATTACCTGCTTCATAACTCAAAAGGCAATGAATTATCATTAACTGACCCTGCCAATGAATTAATTAGTAAATACAGATATAATGGACACGAAAAGCTACACCTGAACTACACACGAGATCCAATGAAAAAGGGTAATATATTCGGTGGCATATTCCAGCTGGCACTTGTACAAGTAGAAACAATCTTCGCCACTTGTTTAGAAAAACCACAAAAAAACACGGAAAAAGAAAGACCCGGATTCTTTGTGGCATCTTTTACTGGAAGACTTTGTGTGGCATGTCGTCATGGTAATCGGGTAAAGATTTTAACAGAGCAGTTTTGGCTTCATGCAGCGCACAAACCACATGCAGCAACGTTTAAATTATATAGTCAGTGCGCTGCATGAAGCTAAAACTGCTCTGTTAAAATCTTTACTCCTGGCAACGCGTTATTATTAAAACTCGATTTGAACTTAAAGGGGGTAACAAAAAAAAAATACCTAGTTTTGGGTTCGACTCTTCGAACAAGACCATCCGATCCTTCTGAGAGCAGAGCAGAGACCGGTGCGGACAGAGCAGAGGAAGGAGAAGAGAGGTTCTCTTCGGCGCAGAGATAACAGAGCACATCGACCATGCAAAGTCGGCCTACAATGGTAGGGTTCGTCTCAGGTGGGCCCCACAAGGCCACGGCGCCGCCACCTCGTTTCAGAACGGAGAGGGCCTCGGCAACGGTTGCAGTCGGAGGCAGCGATCTCAGCGCCGGCTTGCCGATGCACAAGTCGGAAACATTGTATGAATTCAGGAGGGTTATTGCCATGCACAAACAACCGACAGATAGGAGAAAGAGAAAGGAGAAGAGGGGAGGTTTTCAACTTGGAGAGAGGAACTGATGGAGTTCTTGATTTATTGAGGGGAGGGATTATATAGAAAGAGGAAACTGGACGTGGGGTAAAGATTTTAACAGAGCAATGTTAGCTTCTTGCAGCGCAAAAAACACATGCACCTCTGGTTAGATTCTATATATGTGCCCTGCATGAAGCTAAAACTACTCTGTTAAACTGTTTACCCCTGGACGTGTCGGTGATTGATTATTTTTCTCCAGTTGATTTTAACGGGACAGATGCAGTCTATTACCTGGATTTCTATTTTCTAACCATGATATGATATTAACTGGTTATGTCCGGTGTCAAATATTTTCTCCAGTTGCTATTAACGGGACAGATGCAGTCTGTTACGAATAAAAATATCGGCACAAAACTCAATTCCTGGCAAAAAACATATATTGAATATTTTTTTATCTTTACTAATAGATAAAGAATTGAAAATTTTATAAGCTGGGTATAGTAAATTGGTTGATAACTTCAATAAAACCCAACAAACTCAACATGTAAGTCATGTTGTTCCATTTTAAATTTGAAAAGGTACATATTAGCAATTTTATTTTGTACAAGAAAATTTAAAAATTATTTGGCAAAACTTAAAGTACACTAATAATTATATTTATTTTACAACACAATGGGTAAATTAACTGTCAAAAATAATCCCATGAATATTTTTGGCCATCTTAAAATGCATATCGGCTATTCTAATTATAGTGTACACACACAAATTGCAATATGTATATTTGGCTGTTGTAAATTATAAACTTTAAATATAAACATATTATAAATATATTTTTTATATTTAAATTATAAATATATTATTTATTGTTTAAATAGATTATGTACTAAATAATAATACAATTTAAGAATTGTTCACTCATCGAGGATGACTAATCAATTTAAGTTGTGTCAACTTTTATATGCAATCTTTATAAATTAAAGAAATATTTACAGTTTAATTTCTAATTTTTATAACCATTTTGTCAATTATTATACTTGTTAAATAGAATCAATATAGACTATTCCTTGACATTAATTTATACAATATTATCAACAATTAACATCTGAATAACTCCAACTACAAAAATAGATAAATCTGTCGGAATTAAATTTATTAGGTTAGACAAATTTATCAATAAATTAGGTTATAAGTGGAGATTTAGATAGGAGGTCGGTGAGCCTGGGTAGGGGTTGACCCAGTAAGGTTCAAAGGGGGTACAAGTATCCTCTCCAATACCGTAAAAGATTCTCTTCACTTTACGGTTTGAGATTAACTCTTAGCCGCTTTGAGATTCGAGCTAGCGCAGGGGCAGTATTTTTGGGCTTTGAGATTCGTGCCAAGTTAAAAATAACGGTCCAGATCTAATTGTAAAAGATTATCTATTACGGTACCGGGGAGGATCTGAATTCTCAAAGGGGAGGGGTACAAATGTCTCTCGTGGATTTAGAATTTTTATAGAGATCTGATAGATTCAGATCAACTTTGCCCTTCCCCCTCCCTTTTCTCTGAATTTTTTTCTTTGCTCCCGATGAAATTTTGATTTGTAATTAGGTTAAATATATGGTTAAAAACAAGATAAATTTGATAAATAGATTTAGAAGTCATAGCATTGAAAATTACAAGTTAGAACACTGTTTTTCATCTAGTACCCGATTAGCTAATGGTTTTAAATCCGATTCATTATTTTTTTTCCTCCTAACAAAACTTCTAGATCCACCCTTGCGCCCAAACCTCCCTATAGTTATAAAAAAAAATTGCAATATATTATTATATGCATCTAATTTGATTATATTGATAGAATTTTTTTGTGCAAGTTCTGGCAAAAAAGATTTGGCCCACTAATTTTTTTCTGTGATACGTATACGAATCAGGTGATTTATTTATATTATTAAAGTCGTAATTAAGAAATTCAAGGTGTGTGAAATTAGCCTACAAATTTGTATTAAAAGATGTACAAATTGAAAAACAAATAAAAAATTAACGATTTTTCAATCACTTTTCAATTAAATTGGATTTCATTACACTGCTCTGTATATATTTTTGGTGTCATAAATTAGCAAAAGTTGTGAAACTAGAAAATATTTTATCAATTTAACGGACTAATCCGTCTTATGTCGCATCTCGTTTGTATAATTTGATTAATTGATAGCTTCGGTTAATTATCTTTCTAACTAAGCAAAATCAAATGGAAACTAGAACACCGAGTAAATCATGCAAACCACAAATATGCATGTTTTAGGTTCAAACTACAGAAAGTATATTTCAATTCAGTCCAACCTTGGATGAAAATAAATAGAGCTTAATTAAAGTATATGGTTTCATATAATGATGTATATTTAATTGAATGAGTATTCTCGCATGGCAATCTTAAAGGGGACATCCAAGTAGAGATACAAATATATTGGTGAAGCCAGATATAGATTTTCTTTTATTTTCTTTTATATTTAAATCTTGACAGCGGCTGTCAAGTAGCTAGTTAGAGATTTCATAGTAAAAGATTGCACGTATCAGACGCAAGAGTAAACTTTGGTAAAAGTTAACTTAAAATTTGTCGGAATAATTTTAAATGACGAATTTAAATTGTTGAAATAAGTTTATTTCACAAGTGATGTATTTACATCTCAAATTTACAAAATTTTGAATTTATGAAGTATGAAATCAAAAGGTCAAAAAAGAAGATTATAAGTTAATTTTTATGCATTCATTATTTATTATTTTTTTATCGTTTGATTTTATACTAAATTAATTTTACAATTTATAAATTTGACATGTAAACTCATCACTTGTCAAATTGATCGGTTTCAACAATTTTGATTCTTTGTTTGAAATCAATGTGATAGGTTTCAGAGTTAAACTCATGAAAGAATTAAAGAAGCTTCCTCAATACCTATTGGATTGACTTCAAACGATGAATCTAAATCTTGGAAACCAATCTACTTCACGAGTGATCCATTTAGATGGAAATGTTATAAAATTTTAAGTAACTTAGTATAAAGTCAAGTGGTAAAAAAAATGTTTATGAGTTAATTTTAACATATTCATTTTTCATTATTTTTTACCATTGACTTATACTAAATTAGTTTGAAATTTTATAAATTTTGCATGTAAACGCATCGCTCGTGAAATAGATCAGTTTCAACTTTCAATAGTTTAGATTCATTGTTTGAAACCAATCTAATAATTTTAAAGTTAAACTCGTCAAAGACTTAAAATATTTAAGAACACCCTAGTTCTACTTCTATAGCAAAAATATTTTTTATTTCTAAATTGTAAGATATCATACTTGTAATAACTCTAAGAAATATATGTAGCTTAACCAATCTTAATATAATATAATAAATTAAGGAAAATGTAATATATCTTGTTCTTACCAACTCAAATAAAAAAAAATCAAATTTATCCGGTCTCATTTAAAACATGACAAATTAACTTGATTCAATCTATGTGCTAAAACCAAGTCGGTAAAACAAATTATACAGACGAAATTTCCCCGTCCTGTGGAAATTCGCATCCTCTGAGATATCTCATATATTTGGCGTGACTTATTGGAAAATCTCAACCGTTCAAATACGTTCTGCACGAATATCAAAGCAGACACGTCGGACTTAAAGGATACGCAGCGGTGCGTTTTCCGCATGTCTTATTTTTACACATATTTTATATTTGGGGAAATTTCATGTATACCCCTCAAAATCTTAGAAATTATGTATTAGCCCCTCTGAATTCATAATATCGTATTTGTCCTTCTAAACTTCAAAAATTCACAAATTTGTCTATTTTATTGTCTTTTCTATTAAAACTCAGTTTAAATTTATGAAGTACCAATTTATTCTTCATTAAAAAAATAAAAACTAGTAGCATGTTTCAGGAAAATGTCAGTCTTCTAATTGGTTGGTTTCTGAGGACAAATGAGTCATTTCTCTATTTCTAACGCTTACACAAGTATACCTAAATGTAGAGTGGGAAAAATGGCACGCCGGAGCCGGTTCCGTCACGGAACGGTACGGTTACGGCACGGTTACGGCACAGCACGCGTGTCAATTACGTGCCGTGACTCGCGTGTCCTGTGCTGTGACCATTCGCGTGCCGTGCCCATCTTTTGAAACTTTGGCACGGCACGGCACGGCACGTAGTCACACGAGTCACGTGTAATTAGAAGCCGGTAGTCACGCGAGTCACTTGTAATTAGGTCACGTGAGTCACGGCACGTTTAGGCACGACGTGACTCACGTGGCGTGACAATTCGCGTGCCGTGACCACCCATTGACATTTTGGTCACAGCACGTGAAAAATTAACTTAATCACGGCACGGCACAAGACCAAAGTCACGGCGTGTTAGTCACGGCACGGCACGTTTTTCCCACTCTACCTAAATGTCACTATGTAAGCGTCAGAATTAGATAAATAACTAATTTGCCCTCATAAACCGTTCAATTAAAACACAAATATTTTTGTAAAACATGCTATATATTTTTTTTTTATATTTTGAATGAAGGGTAAAGTGGACACTTCATAAATTTAAAATGAGTTTTAATAGAAAAGATAATAAATGAGTAAATTTGTTAGTGTTGGAAGTTTAAAAGAATAAAATATGATATTAGGAATTTTAAAGGTTAAATACGTAATTTTCACATTTTTGAGGGGTATACATGAAATTCCCCCTTTATATTTAGTTATTTACATGGTTTTCATGTCACCGAGGGCATCTTCTTACATGGCATGTACTTTTTATATATATGATATGATATGATATATCCCACGTGATCTGGCACAAGAGAGCGATCTGTTAATAAAATCAATTTGGTCAAATTCAAGGGGTTGCACTTGCAGCCTTGCTGCTTTCCAATTTGGAGAAGACAGTCAACGAAATACGCATGTGGATTAGCTGGATTTTGGACTAATCCATGTAAACATGCCTTTCAAAATTGGATATATTTTCCCAATAGGTCCCTAGAATTGTAATTTGTATTGGCCCCATAATTTATTTGCTTTAAGTGTAACAAACTAGAGTGAAAAATACTAGTGTCATGCCGTGCCTAGCTAACGCGTTCTTATAAGCACATATATAAAATAACATAGATCACATTTATCGGTTTTATTTTGATATTTATGATTTAAATTTTGAGTTATTAAATTTTTTAAAATTAAGACATGATGGGGACACAAAAAAAATAGAGGCATTTGAACCCTCCTCTTTATTTAAACAATACTGTTTTGTTGTTCTGAATTGCAGATTTAGAAATGATGAAAACAATTTAAATACATGGTGGAGACCAAATTTTAAACTACAGATGTCAATATATATATATATAGAGAGAGAGAGAGAGCAAAGCTAGAGTGTGATGTTCATCAAGAGGAATTGGTGAGCACAACTCCAAAAGTATATCGGATCGGCTTCAAACGACGAATCTAAAACGTTGAAATCCATGTACTTCATAAGTGATGCATGTACATACAAAATTTTGAAAGTTTCGAATTTATTTGCTATAAGGTCAAAAAAGCGGTCAAAGAAATGAACAATTTATAAGTTGTTTTATAAGTTGTTTTATATATTCATTTTTCATCATTCTTTGACCGTTTTCTTTGACCGCTTGACCTTGTAACAAATAAATTCAAAACTTTCAAAATTTTGCATGTACATGCATCACTCATGAAGTACATGAATTTCAACGGTTCGAATTGGCCGTTTCAAGCCGATCCGATATACTTTTGGAGTTGTGCTCATCAAACCCTCTTGGTGAGTACATCACACCCTAGCTTTGCGCTCTCTCTCTCTCTCTCTCTCTCTCTCTCTCTCTCTCTATATGTATATATATATAGGATTTTGCTAATATGCTACGCGTATATAAGGGCCCTCTGTGCTACGGCTCACTTTTTTGAGTTTTTAAAATCCTAACGGTCGATCCGAACCATTCAACATGATTTCCATATGAATATGTACTTGCAAACCAAATTTTACATTTTTTAGAATTTTTTCACTATTTATTAAGCCACTTTGAAAAAACACTAATTTGTACACAACAGTAAATTTTTCTGGACCATTGGATCAGTGATTTTAAAAGTGGCTTAATAAATAGTAAAAAAATTCTAAAAAATGTAAAATTTGGTTTGCAAGTACATATTCATATGGAGATCATGTTGAACGGTTCGGATCGACCGTTAGAATTTTGAAAACTCAAAAAGTGAGCCGTAGCACGGAGGGGCCCTTATATATGCATAGCACCGTAGCACTGTCCTATATATATATATATATATATATATATATATATATATATAGTGGCTAATATCAAAACGTTTGCACCAAGCCTCTCGTGCAACCAAATTGTTTTTGGATTTTCAAAGTCCAAATGGTCGATCTGATCCGTTAGATGTGATCTCTATACTAAAATCTGCTTCGAGACCAAATTTTACATTTTTTGGAATTTTTTTACTATTTATTAAGCCACTTTGAAAATTACTGATCACATGGTCCAGAATTTAATTGCACTGTTTTTACTGTTCATCCAGATCAGCAATTTCGAAGTGGCTTAATAAATAGTAAAAAAATTCCAAAAAATGTAAAATTTGGCCTCCAAGCAGATTTTAATATATATTGAACATCTAACGGTTCGGATTGACCGTTTGGACTTTGAAAATCCGAAAACGACTTGGTTGCACGAGGGGCTTGGTGCAAACGTTTTGATATTAGCCACACTCTCTCTCTCTCTCTCTCTCTCTCCCTCTCTCTCTATATATATATGCTGGCTTTTATTTTTTACCAAAACAAAATATAAGGATTAGCCTAAAAAATTATCAAGAATATTTAGGTCAAACAAACATACTTGTAATATTTTTATCTAAAACACAGCGCATCAGAATTTTTTTAGAGCCAATTGACCTATTTTCTATCAGTGTAACGACCCCCCATTTACATAGAATAAATTAATTTGACAACAATTTATTTTAACAATTTTGACAAAATTAAAAAATAAAGTTTAAATTTAAAATCGTCAAAAGTACTTAAATTATGAGGTTGAGATTGAGTGACTTGAATTTAACAATTCTTGTCATACCATCATTCAACACTTAAATTATATAAAGTTTGATTAGAGTATCCTTGTGTTTAATAATATGCCTATAAATTTACATTTCTATTTTTAATTTCAATTGAATTTATTTGAAAATTTATTGTGAAGATAATCTCTGTCTATTTGATCTTTTCTCTTACAGATATCATCTTACATTTTACTATGTCCAAAATTTAAAAATAAACTTATTATTTGCTATGTAACTAGCTTCAACGCAAATTAAATGAGGTGACTTTTAATCGAAATTTTTATTTGATATTGAAAATTTTCATAATGAGGTGACTTATTATCATAAAATTAAATCTCTCGTAAAAATTCAACGAAGCCAGAGGACACTGATTACTGATCAGGGACAGCTAATGTCTGATATTAAATAATGACAAGTCAAGCATCCTATCAATTAGACATATTGTAGAAGTAGGCATTAATAGAACCATTGGCAATGGACAATGTAGAAGTAGGTATTAATAGAACCATTGGCCACCAATATTGTACTGTCCAATTCTTGTCTCAACAGGATGGATTTTTTTTATAAACAGTAATAAAAATAATGAATGTTAAAGAACCAGCATGATTACGAAGTTTGTTACAAAAACAGCAAAAACTGAATAGGCTATTCGGTTAAGGGGTTTTTTTTTTCCTTCATCGAATAGCCTATTCGGTTTACCCTATTTTCACAAAAACAAATTCCCGAATTGTGTAATCTTTCGTGTAACACCCCCTAAACCGAGATGGCTATTCGGTTTAGGGATTTTTTTAGCCTAAACCGAATAGGCTATTCGGTTTAGGGGTTTTTTTTTTTTTTTGACACCAAGAAGAGCAAAATAAAGAAATCTAACACTGAAAATTTAAATTTTTTGTTAGATTACTTCTTTTGATTTATAATTAGCAAAAAAATAAAAAAAACACTAAATATTTGAATTTATGTTGAATTACACTAAATTACGCTAAATTACAATAACTCCGCTAATTATGCTGAAATACCGAAAATTACGCTAAAATAGACCGATTATGTGCCATCTTTCATGAATCATAAAAAATAGTAAAAAAATTCTGAAAATAGTAAAAACTGGTATTCTACAAGTTCATTATGTAACTAATTTACTGAGCTACTTGGATTGAATAATATAAACGAAAATCTTAATCGGAAACTTCAACTCAAGTTTTGAGGCTCTTCTCTTTGTTTTTTGGTGATTCTGAATTTTGGAATTCGGCATCGTAGGCACGGACGCATGCGTATTTTCGCAAGCTTTCCGAAAAGTGGTCATTTGCTGAAATCAGACACTCGAGCGTCGTTTTAAGACCGTTTGAAGTTTCGCCGTCGTTTTTCGCCTTTCCAGTGAAGATATCGTCCCTATTCATATGTAATTAACCGTATTTTAACGTAATGTAATGTAATTTAGTGTAATTTAACTTAATATAGTGTATTCAACATAATTTCAAATAATTTAGCGTATTTTAGTATAAATATGCTAATTATATATCAAAAGAAGTCAAATAATTTAAATAAAAAATTTAAATTTTCAGTATTAGATTTCTTTATTTTGTTCTTCTTAGTCTCTAAATAAATAAATAAATAAAAAAACCGAATAGCCTATTCGGTTAAGTCCAAAAAAATACCAAACCGAATAGCATATTCGGTTAAGCCTATAAAATGAATTTAATGGATTTTCTGTGGCATCGTATCCTACAACCCCAGTTAAAATCCTGTAAACCGAATAGCCTATTCAGTGAAGCAAAATAAAACCCTTAACCGAATAGCCTATTCGGTTTTTGCTATTTTTATAACAAATTCGGTAATCATGCTGGTTCTTTAACATTCATTATTTTAATTACTGTTTTAAAAAAAATCCCAACAGAATGGCAAATAGGCAATGTAAGAACAAAAAACAACAAGTAAAACAAAAGAAAAAGAAAAAAAAGTACATCATACGGCACCAATGATAGGGGTGCAAACGGATCTGATACGGATCGAATAGTGATAAAATTATATTCGTATTCGCTTTTGTTTTTCGAATACGGATACGGATCGGATATTAGACGGTTACGTACGGATACGGATCGAATATCAGATATCCATAAATATATACATAAATATTTTCATGATATATATTAAATTATATAGTATATATCTACTATTTAAAACCATATCCGTATCCGTATTTGCACAGATATTCAGATATCAGATATATGTATTCAATTTTCGAATACGGATCGATATTATCCGATCCGTTTGCACCCTTCCAACGATTTGATTTTTTAAATGAATTAAAGCAAAGTAAGATGGAAGTGGCCCAAATAATGAGCATGGCAGCGGCTGCAGATTCTGACGTGTGGGTCCCACAAACATAAAAGATTGACACGATTAATCACTACTCTACAGATCTGTTACTCTCTTATCTTTTATTTTTGTCTTTATGCACTACATTTATGAGTGAGGTGGATTCCACATGTGTAAATACAATTACACCGTGGCACTGTTTCACTTCTTTAACAGCAACTTCTAGATTTTCCTAGATCATGACAGATTAGAAAACAAAAGTTATCCAACCACGCGTTTATAAAAAGCAAAAAGGGAACGGAGCTTAGATTTTTCAACAATTTGGTAGGTTTATCCAATTATTTGGTCAGATCTGATTTGGACTTTTTGTTTGTATGTTTCAAATGAACGGTCAGGATTATATAAAAGCATTCAATGATCCCTTGCAATAAAAGTGGGCTGGGTCTGGGAGGAATTGGTATCCTCCCAATACCTGACTGAACTTGACGACGGCCAAGATTTACTCTCAGCCCATATGTTTAAGTTGGCACGAATCTCAAAGCACAAATAATATTGCCCTGCGCCATCCCGAGTAGTCACTGGTTGAGAGTAAATCTGGGCCGTCCGTTTTAGTCGGGTACCTGGAAGGATACGAATCCGGCTGGGAGTGCTGAACAAACCCATTATTGCCCATGAGGATGGTGCCGTTTGAATTCAGAACCAGTCCAATACTTAACCATGTAGAATGAAATCTGAGTCATTCGTTTTAATCTGACACGAATCTGAAAGCGAACACCTATTTTTCAAAGAGGAACAGAGTTATAGAATTGATAGAACTAAGATGGTCTTAAATTCACCAAACATTTTTGTAAAACTCAACTCTAAAATCTATTGGATTGGATTCAAACGACGAATTCGAACTGTTGAAATTCTTCTACCTTACAAGTGATGTGCATACATGTGAAAATTTTAATATTTTAAATTAATTTTGTATAGAGTAAGTGGTCAAAAAGCCGACATTGTTATTAATATCCAAAGTTTAATAGAAATTATTAATTATGTCCAGATTCCCAAACTTTTGCTAAAAATTTTCTGGCCGGCTTTTTTTGTGTGGAGTAACACTATGAAGATCAAAATATTGAAACCTAACTCTGAAAATTTGAAATTTTTGTTTAATTTATTTGTATATTACTTCTTTTGATATATAATTAGCATATTTATACTAAAATACGCTAGATTACTGGAAATTATGTTGAATTACACTATATTACAATAAATTATGTTCAATTATACTAAATTACGTTAAATTACAATAACTTCGCTAATTATGCTGAAATACGGTAAATTACGCTGAACTACACAAAATTACGCTATAGTAGATTGATTTTACTCATCTTTCATGAATCATAAAAATAGTAAAAAAAATTCCAAAAATAGTAAAAATTGGTATTTTACTAGTTCATTATGTAACTAATTTACTGAGCTACTTGGATTGAATAATAGAAATGAAAATCTTAATCGGAAACTTCAGCTCAAGTTTTGAGGCTCTTCCCTTTGTTTTATGGAGATTCTGAATTTTAGAATCTAGCATCGTTGGCACGGATACATGCGCATTTTCGCAAGCTTTCCGAAAAGTGGTCATTTGCTGAAATTAGACACTCGAGCGCCGTTTTATGACCATTTGAAGTTTCATCGTCGTTTTTCGCCTTTTCAGTGAAGATATCGACCATATTCATTTGTAATTTAGCGTAATTTACCGTATTTTAGCGTAATGTAATGCAATTTAGTGTAATTTAACATAATATAGTGTTATTCAACATAATTTCAATTAATCTATCGTATTTTAGTATAAATATGCTAATTATATATCAAAAGAAGTAATATAACAAATAATTTAAACAAAAAAATTTAAATTTTCAGTGTTAGATTTCAATATTTTGATCTTCATAGTGTCTCTTTCTAAAAAAAAAAAAAAATGGAGTAAGTCGGCCAGAAAATGGCCGGTTTACTGGGTACCTAAGCCGGCCATTTTCTGGCCGGCTTGGACATTTTTAGCAAAAGTTTGGAAATCTGGGCATAATTAATAATTTCTATTAAACTTTGGATATTAATAAAAATGTCGGGTCAAAAAGCGCTCAAAAAATGAATGCATTAAAATTAATTTATAACCTTCTAATTTTGACTACTTAACTTTATATTAAATTAATTCGGAATTTTAAAATTTTCACATATAGATGCATCACTCATAAGGTAGAAGAATTTCAACGGTTTGTATTCGTCATTTTAAGCCAATTCGATAGATTTTAGAATTGAGTTTCAGGAACACCCTTAGTTCCAGTGTTTTAAAATTCGGTTATATTCGGTGAATATACAGTCGTATATTCTTGTTTAGTGTCCGGCCGAATAGAAAATAACTATTCGTACCGAATATTAAATCAATGCTTTAAAAAAAATTAAAAAAACATTCGAAACTCATTAAAAGAGTTTCGGATCCGAATCCATAACCCATTAAATGAGTTCCGACCCGCCAGGTAGGTGTTTGTTCGTGGTAAGAGTGGTATGTTATGGATGAACAAAGCTTCACTACAGCCTAAGCTGTAGAGTTTAAACCCTATTCAACTCTTTGACGAAGGTTGCAAGTGCACAACCTTGTCGTGTAGTTAGAACGGGTGTCGATCCTCAGGGACGGTTTAATTTCTGAACTTAAACTATTCCTAGTTAGGTACTAGAAGTTTGAATGTTTGGGGTTTGTTTGTCTAATCCTAAGGTATATGAACAAATCAAATGAAATGAAAGAATGAATGAACAATCGTATGAACAATGTATGAACAAGTAATGAATCAACTAAATGTTTGTATATTGTACTATGGTATAAAATGGTGTTTCAAGGGTTTCAGATTTCATCTTCAACTTTGCTGCTCAGACCTGGCACGCGACCCGCATGCTCTCGCATGCGACCCTTGTGACGCGAGCGGCATGCTTTCGCATGCGACCCGCTTGGCCTTAAGCGCCCTGGACCTGACACGCGACCCGCAAGCTGTGGCTTGCGACCCTCGTGATGCGACCCGCGTGCTAACTCACGCGACCCGCATGGTCCCTTGAACTGAGTCTGCACATGTCAGAAACTTGTTGTTTAAGTCGTGTAAGGCTAGATTGACCGTACCTAGTGTCACTGAACCTCAACTTTCGTGTGTTGGCTTAGCAGACCTGGTTTGGAATTGCAATTTCACCTTCTCAGGTTCAATCAAGCTGTTTGATCTAAACCTAAGTTCTCAATTCTGTTTACTAAAGGTATCTACAAGCTGAGCAAGAGCAAATAGAAACTTTCACCTCTCGGGTACTTATTGACCTCACCTTTCGGTTCTCAGATCTACCTCAAGTACTTAACCTAATTTGCAAGAAACATCAAGCCTTTGATACAAGAAGAAATGCCAAAGGCATTCAACAGTAGACAATCAAGAATCAAACAATTCAGATCAAGCAATCACAAATAATACAAGAATCAAAGAAACACGAAATAACAATAAGAATCAATCCATGTGCATCATCAAACAAAGTGTCAGACTACAAATCCAAACCCTCGAAACTACAATATCTACTTAGACATCAATAAAATCAAAACAAGAGAGAGAGAAATAAAGCAAATCATAGTGAGAGAAGAGGTAGTGAAGAGGATTGAAGCTTCAGGTTGAGTCTTCTTCTCCAAATTGACTCCTCTTCAACTCCAGATCGGCTCTCTCCTCTTCAGATCGCCTCAGGCGCTTGGCCTTCACTTCAAATTCGGGTCTGATCTGTTTCTGGACGAAATGGTGGATCCTCCTTTCTGTTGCCAGGCCTGCTGTATATATAGTTTCCTTCGTGGGCCTTAATTGGGCCTGGCTCAGTTGACTCGACGCGACCCGCATGAGTTTCCATGCGACCCGCGTCAGGCGGCACGGATGTGAGAGATGAGGGTCGCGTCTGAGGTCGCGTCTGGGCTGCGATGCGACCCGCGTCAGATGGCACGCGGGTCGCGTGGGGGAAGTCAGAGCTCTGCCTTTTTGCCTGTTTTCGCCTATTTCCTGCAAATCAACCACACTGCAGCAGTACCATATTCTATTTGATTTTCAATATAAACTATGCAATTTAGTGGTAAAAAAACATAAGGTCTGGTCTGAAAATAGGTCGAAATAATAGATAAAATATAAAGACATCAGTGTTCTCTTCAAACATCCACTCAGAAGTCTTTTATAACCTATCTACATCCTGCCTTATTGTATTTAAGTACTGTAAGATTAAATATTTAATAAAAAATCCGCATATATAAATCCGAATAAGAAAATCCGCATATTCGGCTGCATACTGTATATGCGGTATGCGGTGGCCTTCCGAATACCTCATGAGAACTGAATATTAAAGAGAACGGAGTAGGTCCGATGCCCATCGGACCTACTTTTAGGTTCAACGAGCACGATGACCGTCCGATCTAATTTAAGATTTGTGCGCACGAACATTGAAATAAATATGCACGATTTAAAGCATTCTGCATGAATCTTAAAGAAAATCGACGGTGATTAAACCCATCGAACCAGAGTAGGTCCGATGCCCTCAAGTGAATATTAAAACACTGCTTAGTTCTACTCAGAATTGATTTTGATTCGGTCGGTTGCGTATTCTACACGATCAGGTACTTGAGGGATTCTCACTTGATGGGGTTTCAGGGATTATAGGGGATTTTTTTTAAAAACAGTAATTAAAATAATAAAAGTTAAAGAAACGACATGATTGCGGAGTTTGTTATAAAAACAGCAAAAACCGAATAAGCTATTCGGTTAAGGGGTTTTTTTTTGCTTCACCGAATAGCCTATTCGGTTAAACTGAATTTTGACCCGCGGAGTATGTGATCTGTCGTGTAACACCCCTAAACCGAATAGCCTATTCAGTTTAGGGATTTTTTAGCCTAAATCGAATAGGCTATTCGGTTTAGGTTTTTTTTTTTTTTTTTTGTAATAACACCAAGAAGAGCAAAATAAAGAAATTTAAGACTGAAAATTTGATTTAAATTATTTGTTAGATTACTTCTTTTGATTTATAATTAGCAAAAAAAAAAAACACTAAATAGAAATTATGTTGAATTACACTATATTATGTTGAATTACACTAAATTACGTTAAATTACGCTAAATTACAATAACTTCGCTAATTACGCTGAAATACGGTAAATTACGCTAAAATAGACCGATTATGTGCCATCTTTCATGAATCATAAAAATAGTAAAAAAATTCCAAAAATAGTAAAAATTGGTAATCTGCAAGTTCATTATGTAACTAATTTACTGAGCTACTTGGATTGAATGATAGAAACGAAAATCTTAATCGGAAACTTCAACTCAAGTTTTGAGGCTCTTCCCTTTATTTTTTGGCGATTTTGAATTTCAAAATCCGGCATAGCAGGCACGAATGCATGCGCATTTTCACAAGCTTTCCGAAAAGTGGTCATTTGCTGAAATCGGACACTCGAGCGCCGTTTTATAACCGTTTGAAGTTTCGCCGTCGTTTTTCGCCTTTTCAGTGAAGATATCGTCCCTATTCATATGTAATTTAGCGTAATTTAACTTAATATAGTGTAATTCAACATAGTTTAACTTAATTAGTATAAATATGCTAATTATATATCAAAAGAAGTCAAATAATTTAAATAAAACATTCAAATTTTCAGTATTAGATTTCTAAAAAAAAAAAAAAAAAAAAAAACCTAAACCGAATAGGCATTTCGGTTAAGTCCAAAAAAACACCAAACCGAATAGCCAATTCGGTTAAGCCTATAAAATGGATCTTCTGTGGCCATGTTCTCACAACCTCTGTTAAAACCGACTGCTTAACCGAATAGCCTATTCGGTGAAGCAAAAAAAAACTTAACCGAATAGGCTATTCGGTTTTTACTGTTTTTATAACAAACTCTGCAACCATGTCGTTTCTTTAATTTTATTATTTTAATTACTGTTTTTAAAAAAAATCCGATTATAGGAGCTCTGTTGTTCACCGTAGTCCTTTGTTTACGGAGACAGCAATCACGTGGCTTGATGCCTAGATCAGACACGAAAAGACAAAAGGCAACATATAGAGATCTGGCGACCTCTTCTACCACAGTACCACTTTCGCATCATGTCTAATATAATGAATAAAGTCAATAAACAGGTGCGCCTATCAAACATGACTATCAATTATCAAACAAGAGTAAATTACCAAACATGACTATCGCGATCACTTGAGAGTAGGTCCGAGGGGTATCGGATCTACTCTAGCTCGATGAATTTAATCACCGTTGATTTATTTTAAAATTCGTGCATAATGTTTTAAACTTTGTGCATGTTTGTTTCAATTTTTGTGCGCACAAATCTTAAATTAGATCGGACAGTTACCATACTCGTTGAACCTAAAAAGTAGGTCCGATGTACTCCGTTCTCGTCACCGACATCACAAGTTCATGCACACATTGTGTTTGGATTGAAAGTGGGATTAACGAAAACAGAGAGTTAACTCAAAATTCAGAACAGTTGCTAACCTAATATTCAAATTTTTTTTTTTTTGATGAAACATGAGAATCTGAGTCCTCATTTGTTATATTGACTAATATTTCAATTTAATAGCAGAATAAAGAATTAACTCCTACTAACTCAACAATTCATTCAAAACATCTACTTTTTCATCAAAATACAAAATACTGAATTTTTTTATTTTTACCATTAAAAAAAATAAACCAAATAACTACGATTTCTGATAAATTTTATTTTTGAAACGATTGTAGTTTGAAACTGCGGAGACAAATTGATTGATCGCGGTTTCAAATGACGGACATGTTTGCTTATAAAAGCACACACAAGAGAGAGAGAGAAAAATTGCAATTTCATTTGTGTGTTTAATCCTTTCGACTTTGGATAAGTTTCTTCTTCTCTTTTCATTTTAATTTTATTTTAGTAGTAGTTTAAATAGATTTAGAATTTAGGTTTTAAGATTTAGGTTTACAGTTTATTAGTACAAAAATTTAAGATTAATTAATTAGATTGAGGTAGATCCCACGTGTATAAATACAATTACTGGAGTAGAACTAGGGTGTTCTTAAGCTCACTAAGCCTCTTTGTGAGCTCAACTCAAAAACCCATTGAATTAGTTTCAAGCGACACATCCAAACCGTTGAAACCGATCTACTTTACGAGTGATGAGTTTACATGTCAAAATTATAAATTTTCAAACTAATTTAATATAAAATCAAGCTGTAAAAAATGATGAAAAATGAACACATTAAAATTATCTTATAAATCATTTTATTTAACCGATTGACTTTATATTAAATTAGTTCAAAAATTTATAAATTTGACATATAAACACATCACTCGTGAAGTAGATCAGTTTCAACAATTTGAATGCATCGTTTGAAGTCAATTAAATATATTTTTGAATTAAACTCAGAAAGATACTTGGTGAACTTAAGAACACCCTAGTTCTACTCCAATTACAGCATGGCACTATTTCACTTCTTTAACAACAACTTTTTTTTATTTTTTCTAGATCATGACAAATTAGAAAAACAAAAATGGAAGGGAGCCTACATTTTGAATAATGTGGTAGGTTTATCAATTATTTGGTCAGATCTGATTTGGACTTTTTTTATTTCAAACTAGACGGTCAAGATTCGATGAAAAAAAAAAGCATTCAATGATTCCGTACAATAAAAGTGGGAGTCCCACGAGTCACACATGGGATGAGAATTCATATTAACTAAAGTAACTCAAATTTTGAGTTTAGATTCGTACCGTCCGATCAGAACCCGAATCCTCTTTAATATGTGCCTAAACAAATCTGACGGTTCAGATGTAAAGTCAAAATTTTGAGTTTTTTAAGAGGATCGGGAGTCATTTTTTTACAAAACCATAAGAACTGAAAAGCTATTTCGGCCCACTATTTTTTTTTTTCCGAACCAAAATGGCGTTTCGGTATGTACCGATTTCACAAGTTTTCAGAAGAAACAGGTGTAGTCATTGGTGTAACACCCATGGACCGAGATGCCATTTCGGTCCAGAGTTTTTTTAGCCGGGACCGAAATGGCATTTTGGTCCGAATTTTTTATTTTTTATTTTAGGGCTTGCTGTCGGGTTAGAAAAAAATAAATTCAGCGGGACCGAAAAAAATAAATACTTTAAAATAAACCAGTACGGACCGAAATGCCATTTCGGTTCTTTTGGTTTTTGTAAAAAAAAATAATCATGTTGGTTCGTAAAAATATTTTTTTTAATTATGGTTTATAAAAAAAAAATAATCATAGTATCTTACAAATTACAATTAGAAAAAAAATTAGAAGTCAAGAATTTCTAAAGTATCTCTCATAAGTTGGGCGGTCCTCTCTCCCTCCCTCTCCTTCTTCTTCTCCTCACTGTTCGACCTCTTCTTCTCAAATCCATCCCCACCGCCTCTGTGTTTAACTTTTCTTTTTCGCTATTTTCCACAACCTTCTGTCTGGCGGTGGCAGTAGTGTTGCGCTTGGGTCGTTCTCGCTTGTTCTCAGCCTTAACCTTCTGGAAAGTTCTCTCTAGAGCATATGCCATGACCCACATCGCCTTCTCTCTATCATGGCATGCCTTCCTCTCCCCCTCGCTCTCCTTCTTCTCCTCCTCCCCGTTAGACCTCTTTTTCTCAAATCCATACCCACCGCCTTTGTTGTTCAATTTTTTTTTTCGCTGTTTTCCACAGCCTTCTGTCTGGCGGTGGCAATAGTGTTGCGCTCCATGCTCCCCTGCATGAAGCATTCATTTTTCATCCTGTCATTTTCCCTCTCCCACTTCCTCTCCTTCTTCTTCTCCTTCTTTCTGTCTATCACCTTCCTGACCCTCTTGTTCTTCTCAATTTCATTCTCCTCATTAGTCGTTTCTCTCACTTTTTCCTTCATCCGTCTATCGTTCTCTCTCTTCATCTAGACTCTGTTTTTCTCTCTTTTGTCTTCACGAATTCGTCAGACAGAGAAGTCCTTGGAAAGGTCAAATGCGTCTGTTGTAGTTGGAAAATCTTTTTTTTTCGGATAATTTGCAGTTACAGTTGGAGTGAGATCTTCTTCTCACAAGAACATCTTGTTATATGGACCCACGACCCACTTTACTTCCCTAAACTGCTTCCTCCTGCTATTTCCCTCCAATTTCCACCCATCGTTCATCTAGCCTTTTTTTTTTCTTTTAAAGACCACCAAAATGCTTATACTGTCCTACCCCACTTCATAGTATACCTGAAGGATTCCTTTGTCTCGCCATTGTCATGTTTCTTTTTCTTTCTATCAACAATTCAGCTCAGAGAAAAGACTTATTTGAGAAGTAGAGGAAAAGAAGTAAGAGTGACAGAGAGTGAGGGTGAGACACGACAAGAGACTTGAGTTTTAGGGAGGACCTGTCAATTGACTGGACATGGTCTACGAAATAGTTTTAAAACGTGATATTTGATTTATACACGCACCGTGAAATTATTTTATAAACCATAATTAAAAAAAATATGAAACCAACATGATTATCTTTTTTGTACAAAAATCATAAGAACCGATTTTTTTTTTTTAGGACTTGCTATCCAAAATAGATTTTCTGTGGCGGCTGATATGAAAACTTGTTAACCAGTGCGGATCAAAATGTCATTTCGGTCTGGAATAAAAAAAATAATGGATCGAAATGCAATTTCGGTCCGTATAGTTTTTATAAAAAAAAATAATCGTGTTAGTTTCATAAAAATAATTTTCTTGAATTATGGTTTATAAAAAAAATTCTGAAAATGGTGGGGTTTCAGGGATGATAAGGGTTCTGTACTTCTGTTGCTGTTGCTGACCGTGGTCCTTTGTTCACGGAGACTGGAGACAGCAATCACGTGGCTTGATCAGAATCGGACATAAGACAACAAAAAGGCAACAATATACAACAGATCTAGGAAGCTCTTTTACCACTTCGCTTCATGTCTAATATAGTAATATACACGTGGGATCTCATCTACCTCAATCATAAGAGAAAGGCTTGGGTCCGATGAGTTTCAGGACCGTCCGATTCACTTTAAAATTCGTGTGCAGAATTAAAGCAGATGCAAAAGTTGCGGGCGCGAATTCTAAAGCAGATTGGACGGTGAGCGAACCCGTCGAACTCCAAATTTCTCCCCAATCATAAATGTGGTGCATAAAGACTAATGGCCTGTTCGGCCAACTTCTGTTGCCGTGGGGAAAAAAAAAATTCACATAGACTGAATTTTTTTTCCCCACACGCACAGTAAAATTTGGTTCAAAAATTTTCTGATTCTACGTTCATGCCTATTTCCGAGTTAGTGCCGAACAGGCCCTAAATATATAGAGAGTAGCAGATCTTAGAAGCTACGGCCGAAAATTCACTTAATTTTTAATATATAATCACATCTAACGGTTTGAATCAACCGTTTGGACTTTGAAAATCAGAAAACCAATTGGTTACACCACAGCTCTGAAACAAAAGTTTTAATATTAGCCAACCCCCTCTCTGTATATATATATATTTAAAGAAAACCACTTCGCTTCATGTCTAATATTATGAATTAACATGTGCGCCTCTCAAACAAGAGCAAATTAGCACTCAAAAAAAAAAAAAATGAATCACACAAGCGCATGTAGAGTGGAAAAAACGTGCCGTGCCGTGACTAACACGCCGTGACTTTGGTCTCGTGCCGTGCCGTGCCGTGACTAAGTTAATTTTTCACGTGTCGTTTCGTGCCGTGACCAAAATGTCAATGGGTGGTCACGGCACGCGAATGGTCACGCCACGTGAGTCACGCCGTGCCTAAACGTGCCGTGACTCGCGTGACTCACGTGACCTAATTACACGTGACTCGCGTGACTCGCGTGACTACCGGCTCCTAATTACACGTGACTCGCGTGACTACGTGCCGTGCCGTGACTAAATTTTTCACGTGCCGTGCCAAAGTTTCAAAAGATGAGCACGGCACGCGAATGGTCACGGCACGGGACACGCGAGTCACGGCACGTAACTGACACGTATGCCGTGCCGTTCCGTGCAGTTCCGTGACGGAACCGGCTCCGTCGTGCCATTTTTCCCACTCTAAGCGCATGTGTGCCAGATCATTGTTTGCAATTGCATGTCACCGAGTACCGTATGATTAAATCTCATCATAATTTGTTAATTAATGTTGAGGGATCCGTTTTGTTCTATCTCCGTTAAGCAAATAAGGATTACAAAATTCAACGAAGCCAGAGAACACTGATTACTGATTAGTGACAGCTAAGAGCATCTACATCCCAGCAACTCAAATGAGTTTCTAAATAACTGTTAACTTCTTTTTAGAAATTAAGATCTTTAAAATTTCTAACTCTTACATCTCTGAAATTAATTTTAGAGTTTCTATTAAGCCATGTCAGTAACAAATTAAAAAACAGAAAAAATTTAAGCCAACCATTTGATAGTTTATGAACAGTTTCTTAATAAGATACTTTACTGCATAGTTTATAAATAAGAAACTCTCCTACATCCTTGAAACTAGATTAGAAACTTTCACGTATTTGAAACTCTAATAGTACCAGGGATGTAGATACTCTTAGATAGTCTATGATATTAAATAATAACAAGATATTATAATGTACTGTACAAGCAAATTAAAGGACTGTAGATATCACAATCACCATTAAAATTAATAAGTAATAATTAATCCACCTGGCCACGAATGTTGTACTGTCCAATTTTTGTCTCAACAGGATGGCAATGTAAAACCACAATAAACAAATACATAATTATCTTATTGTAATAATGATTTAGTAAGTTAATGCAATTCTTTAATTTTTAGTAATTTGAATAATAATTTATAAATAAAGATAAGAATACTGTAATTTGATGCACCAGAAGGAACTTTAGAAATCTCCAAATAAATTATATCAATGTTATGATTTCTACAATTATAAAATTTAAATTGTTTATTTATCACATTAGCATTTTAGCATTTTCTTCACATTAATTAATTTCAAAAAGTTTCAATTCCTACAATTTCAATTTTGCTGACATGATAAAAAGAATTAATTGTCACTTACAAAAATTGCTAATTTAACAAGCAACCCACATCCGTGCAATTAAAATTACAAATGATACATCAGCATTTGAAAATTATTTAACAATGATCTGGCATGGCCATCCAAGCTCCCAACTCCCGAATTCAGATCCTCCCCGGTACCGTAATAGAGAATCTTTTAGAATTAGTGAATCACACGAATCTCAAAGTCCAATAATACTGTCTCTGCGATAGCACGAATCTCAAAGCTTGTAGGAGTTAATCTCAAACCGTAAAGTGAGGGAAAACTTTTATGGTACCTGAGAGGATACTTTTCCCTTTTATTTTTTTAGTTAATCTATCTTGGCCGTCTGATTTTAAACGGAGCCAATTTGGTTTTAGCCTATAATGCAGGGCTCTTTAAGTTAATGCAGAGAATACGAATTCCGAATCCTGACCGTCCATTTGAAATAAAAAAAGTCCAAATCAGATCTGACCAAATAATTGGATAAACCTACCAAATTGTTGAAAATCTAGGCTCCCTTTCCTTTTTTGCTTTTCTAATTTGTCATGATCTATAATAAAACAAAAAAAAGTTGCTGTTTAAACAGTTAATTAGTGCCATGGTGTAATTGTATTTATACACGTGGGATCTCATCTACCTCAATCATAAATGTAGGCATAAAGAGATAGCAGATCTGCATAAATGTAGGCATAAAGAGATAGAGAGAGTAGCAGATCTGTGAGGCTAGAGTAGGAAAATGGGCACGGCAGAGCTGGTTCTGTCATGGAACGGTACGGTTATGGTACAGAACGATACGGTTACGGCACGTACGGCACAGAACGGCATGGTTACGGCACAGAATGGCACGGTACGCGTGTCAGTTCCGTACCGTGACTCGCGTGTTCCGTGCCGTGATCATTTCGCGTATTGTGCTCATTTTTTGAAACTTTGGCACGGCACGTCAAAGATTTGTCACGGCACGGCACGACACGTAGTCACGCGAGTCACGTTTAATTAGGACCATTAGATATTGATTTAATGGTGAATCTTGAATAAACTAATCTAAATTATGATTAAATAGTCACACGAGTCACGTATGATCACGACACGTTTAGGCATGGCGTGACTCACGTGGTGTGACTATTCGAGTGCCGGTGACCACCCCTTTACATTTTGGTCACAGCACGCACGACACGTTTTTTCCACTCTATGTGAGCATAATAACAACATAGAAAAGCATATTTTCCACACGTAACTACGTAAAGAGTTACTCAGAAGCTACGGTCGAAAATTCACTTAATTTTCGTTTGAGAAAAGGTTTGGTTTTCTTGATTTTGAGTCCGGCTAGTATGACATTGGTGTCATATGACATTAATTTTAAAATTGATTAAATTTACTTCAAACGACTAATTCAAGCCGTTAAAACCGATTTACATTATGAGTGATGCATTTACATACAAAAAAAAATATTTTTTCAAGTTATTTTAGTATCAAATCAAGAAGTCAAAATATTGAAAATTGAATGCATTAAAATTAACTGAAAAACTCTCACATTTGACCGCTTAACTTGATACTAAATAAATTGGAAAAATTATAAATTTTGCATGTGAACGCACAACTAATGAAGTAGATCGGTTTGAACAGTTTGAATTCATCGTTTGAAATCGATTCGATAGATTTTAAAATTGGTATTATATAGACTGAAATGACGATATTATACTAGCCGGACTCCTTGATTTTATTGTACAAGTCCTAGCATCTTCATAGTAAAATATAGAATATAATGAGATTTGTATAAGACTTTTGATTAATTGTAAACATAAGAAACCCAACTCTTTTCAGAAATATATATATAATGCATTAATAGTCAAAAACTAGGTTTTCTTATCTAGTAGTAAAGTTAATGTCTTGGAATCTCTAGTGAATACTTAAGTTAAGAAATTTACTGTTCATTATTATTAGATTTATTCTTTGCCTTCGCCACAGAAAATCTGATAAGACGGAACTAACAGAACTTCTGTTCTTTCCCAACTTAGTAATTAAAAGAAAATTTGGAACTGAAGCACGTGGAGTGTTCATTCAAACATAGACTGGACATGGTGGTTATAGAAGAAGACATATTAAATTACGTACCATTAATGAAATACAGGTATCTCAAGTTAGGATAGCATCCAGGTCCACCACACCACATGGTTGGTACCAGCAACACTGGTAGGTCGAACAACACCACATCAAAGAAATGTCCATATACGGTACCAAAAGATAGCGTATGTATGTATACATGATCTGTCGATCGACATGAGATTACTCAATCTAATTGTCTACAATTAATTGTTTCTGTTTCACATGCAGCTGACTACCTGATACTGACAGTGATAGTGATAGTGATAATCGTGTTATTCTTTTATGTTTGTGACGTGGGATGGGACCCACACGTCAGCATTTACAAATAGATCTGCACTTAGAGTAGGAAAAATGGCACTGCGGAGCTGGCTCCGTCATGGAACGGTACGGTTACAGTATGCGTGTTGGTTACGTAAATTTGGCACGACACTTCATATTTAGTTACGGCACGACACATAGTCACGTGTAATTAGTACCGTTAGATCTCGATCAAATAGTGAATTTTGAATAAATTAATCTAAATTATGAAAAAAAAATAGTTAAACGTGACTAAACAGTCATGTTTTGTCACAATACGTTTAGGCACGGCGTGACCATTCGCGCGTACTGTGCCATCACTCGACATTTTAATCATAACACGACACGGCACTAAAAAATTAACTTGATCATGACACGTTTTCTTATTCTATCTGCACCTAAATTATTCTCAGTTTCTCACCATTTTTAGGTTGTCTGTTAGCTTCTTTCCAGTGCTCTATATAAATGGTGATAGATATGAATAACCGTATTATGGAAACAGCTGTTGGAAACAACCCAATATGAATTCTTTGACAGTACCTGATACCTGTTTGCTGAATGCTGATTTAAGAGATCTCTCCTCTTTTACTTTCTCTTTTCTTTTGTTTGTTTGTTTGTTTGTTTCTGATGACAAAAGAACTTTCCTATGTACAACTGGTACATGTTCATTTGGGCCACTTCCATCTTATTTGCATTAATTAATTCATTTCAAAAATCAAATCATTGGTGTTGTATCCAATCAATTTAAAACTGACCTTTCAATTATACTCTCAATAAACACCTCATATGCGCATCTTAACACAAGTCAAGAAATGCTTAAGCACCTCTATAATTAAAAAGAAAAAGAAAATTATATATATTAAAATTTAATTAAACTTTATTTTCATAAAAGATTTCATATAATTTAACTCCGCTCATAAAATACTTAATGTGTGTTTGTAGCCTATTGGTTAAAATTTCATTTTATAATTGTGGAGATTTGAAATCCCAAACTTTCACATTATGCATTTTAATTTATAACTTCGCCCAATTTAAATTTTCTATTTCTGCTTCTGTTTTTATCCATGCACACTGTCAAAAGGAAAAAAAATGGGCAAGAAATTATGAAATAAAATGATTTAGAGCATCTACATCACAGCAACTCAAATGAGTTTCTAAATAACTGTTAACTATTTTTTAGAAATTAAGGTCTCTAAAGTTTCTAACTCTCACATCTCTGAAATTAATTTTAGAATTTCTATTAAGCCGCGTCAGTAACAAATTAAAAAAGAGAAATAATTTGAGTCAATCATTTAGTCAGTATGGAGTTTATAAACAGATTCTTAATAAAAAAACTTTACTGTATAGTTTCTAAATAATGAACTCTCCTAGATTTCTGAAACTGAATTAGAAACTGTCATGTCAAATTAGAAACTCCAATAGTATCAGAGATGTAGATGCTCTCATGCTTTATTAATAGATCTATGCAGTCTAATTAAATCACGATTCGATTTCATCCCCGCCATTTTAGCTCTAATTAAAGTAGCATGTGGACATGTGATCTGATCTGAAACGCCTCATTTTTAATTGGAGGGCTCAGATTTAATAATAATAATAACACCACTATAACATACTATTCAACTGTAATGATTGTTTTCAATGTCACATTTGACTTAACCTGCACATGTTCACCAATAGAGAATTTCACTGGACATATACATAAAAGGTAACTTGTTTTTTTTTTTCCTTGTTTGGTAAGGCTACTATATATTATCTGGCACTGAGAAGATAATTTGTGATAATTTGGAAATCACACTACCTGGGAAGGTTATTCTGGTACAGGAGAGAGAGATCTTTTTGTGATAATTTGGAAATCACACTACCTGGGAAGGTTATTCTGGTACAGGAGAGAGAGATCTTTTTCAAAAACCGGTCAGCAATGATGCAAACATTTTTGTTCTGCGCTTTTTTTTACTAGTGTGCACTTTCAGCCCCCTTTATTATTCTTCACTTCTCAATTAAAAAGGAACATATATTTTATATTTGTGTGTTCTCTATAAAAATATTATTTTTTGTTGTACACATGTTTAGAGTTCAAGAAATATGTTTATTTGCGTCAAAATTTCGAACAAGACAAAATCTTTTCATAAAATTATCTTATTTTAAAAATCAATAAATTATTTTCCGAAGCAAGTCGAGAAAATAATTGTAATTTAGTAGAAGATATTATTTTGAATGTAGTTCCATTAATAATAGATAGATAATTTAACAGGTGTTATTGCCTTTCTCACTGGATTGAGTACTTTACCGAAAGGAAATAACACCTGTTAAATTAGTGCTCCATTAATAATTATTTTGAATGTAGTTCCATTAATAATTAGTTCTCCATTGTGCTCTTACTTGCTCCTCTCGAAAGGAAAGCCATACGCTTTTGAGAGCATCACATTATTTCTACGGTGCCACCTTTTGTCCCCTTCCATATTCAGACCGATTGATCCAGAAAGATCTCAGAAAAGTCAAGTTAATTTAAACTGTGAAATTTTCTCTGTGCTGTGGAATTTTCAGTGCTAAAGTCACCATGTGGTGTCAGCTGTCAGCTGTGGTGTTTTCTCTCTTGTATGCCCCGCAATGAATGCGATCATGATTATAATGTAAAATGACATTTTTTTTTTTACTTTTTTTCACAAGAGATTAATCCTCCTAATTTGGAAAGTGAATACTTCCAAAATTTTAAATTGAAAAAAATTAAAAAGGCAAAAAAATTCAAAGGTTAACAGTCATCAGTCTTTTGGGCTTTTAAAAAAATTTTGATCAGTACCAATCTATTTGAAATTGCACCCATAGGTCCAATTAAATGATCAAGAACACATCTGCCCTTTTACACATGCAATTTCGGTCGATTTCAACATCAGTTGTCACGGTCAAAATTTGCCCTCAACATGTAAAGGCATATGTAACTCAAACATTGTTTTGAGTCAACATTCAGCATAAATTCAGATCAAGTAGAAAGTAACATAATTTCAACATATATTAAGGATGTAGCCTTTCCCCCTCCAACATTTACAGGTACGAAAAAGGTTGGCTACCAAAACTGAAACTGAAATTATACTAATATAAACCAAGTAGCCTTTCCCCCTCCCAACACCTAATAAATTCACTACAAAAAATTCATCCTCCATGTAAACTTCAGGAGATTATAAAACTTCATGAGACCTAATATTATCTTACTCGTCGTCCTCTGGATCAAAATCCCTTATCTTCACATCAGCATTTTCCCCGTACTGTATGCAACTGTCTATTGTTGACAGTATGTATTGTATGCTGTAAAAAAAAAAAAAATCAAATATGAAATAAAATGAAAACAAATATACAAAATACATTGTCACTGCATCTGTAAACCTAGAAATCAAGGACCCCATATTGTGAATCCAAGAAGCTCGAGAAGCAATTCATAATTGCATTGAGGAGTATAAATAATCCAAAAAGCTCGAGAAGAATCGGATCAGAAACTCGGATTTTTTTTAACAGAAGCTTGTTTTGCAGCCAAAATATAGGAAAAAATTGGTCAAAAAAATAATTTGTAAGAAAACTATGTAGACAAAAGATTATATTCAAATAATCCACTAATTATATAATATAATATAAGCATTACAAATAGAACACACCTTTTATGCAATCTAGCTAAATTTATGCATAGAAAAACAAGATTACATTGACAGCATAAATTTAGTGCATGATTGTCTTGACAAGGTATGTGTTAAGTTTTTTTTCTAGTTCAAATTATATTTGCATAATTTGATTTTTTTTTATTTGAAATCATAGATTAACAACTGCCACGAAAAAAACGTAAAATAACCGAAGGACTTGGGCTGACTCGGCCTAACTCGCGCTGGCTCAGCTTAAAAATCGAATAACTTGGCCGAGTCAAACACTGTTCAACCGAGTTTTGAGAAAAAATCACATGGGCGCGAGACTCGGGTGAAACTCAGATCGGACCCGACCGATAC
The DNA here is from genome assembly GCA_025461045.1 of Carex parvula. NCBI lineage: Eukaryota > Viridiplantae > Streptophyta > Magnoliopsida > Poales > Cyperaceae > Carex > Carex parvula. The sequence goes on from JAJGRW010000916.1 coordinate 1,066,646, forward strand.
GAGTTGACTCGGCCAAGTTTCCAAACCATGTATAATACTATGCATAGCGCGGATTAGTCCGTACTATGGATCGGTATTTTCATTTCAAAGTTCAAATAGTCGATCGTTCAACATGATCTCCATATGAAAATTTACCTGCAGAATAAATTTTACATTTTTATATTATTTTTACTATTTTTTTAGATAGGTAAAAATCAATATTTTCGAATGGTCCAGAATTTTTAGATCAAATGATTTACTACCTATATAAAAAAAATAGTAAAAAGTTGTAAAAAATGTAAAATTTGATCTACAAGTACATTTTTCATATGGATATCATGTTGAACTGTTCAAATCTACTGTTTGGACTTTGAAGCGGAGATATTGATTCATAGTACGGACCAATCCGCGCTATGATAGTACCATAGCCTCCTCTAGACAAAAAGTAAATGAACACATAATGACAAAACATAAATGAACACATAATGACAGTGAATAATCAAATTACCTGCTCTCCTTCCTTAAGTCAAGTGGTATAAAATTCACCATACTGTATTCCTCGACCTGAAGAAGACATTTGAAACAAGTTTACAATCAGATATGCTTTCATTTTAACCAATGATTTGAAGATCCCAACAAAATTTCAGATTATGAAATTGTTAGTTATTTGTGATTGTTAGTTCTGAAATTTCATATTATGAAATTGTACCACTTCAGCCAAAGCTTTGTTCAATTTGGCAAACTTAGGAGCCATATGTTGATTCAACTCCGATACAAGAAACCTCGCATCCGGATTGAGATATCTACAAAGAAAATGCATAGTTTAATGCTTCAAAAATCGACACTATATGGAAAAATAGAAAGGGAAAAAAAATATAAAGATAGAATTTATCTTACTCTTCAACTTCCTTTTTGTTAGACACGAGGTCCATTTTCGAAAGGATGTTTACATGCGGCAGTTCAAGCTGAACCATGGCTGAAAGACATGCCATGCAACCACTTATGTACTTTGACACATCAGTCACAAACTGCAAAAATATACACATACATATAAAAACTAATATGCACAAATATAGCCTCCCACCCTCTCTATCTGACAAAAATGCACGAACCTGTGAATCGAGTAGATACACTGCACAGACAGAGAAATTCCTGCGTTGAAGATGGCTAACAAAGTTCTTCAGAAACGGTATATGTGTGAATAGCTCGATCTGACCTGATAAACAAAAAAAAAAAATCAGTTAAGAAACACAATTTCGAATACAATTACCAGGTTTTCTTAATCTAAAATTATATATCGAATTCATAACCATAGCTAAAATAAAAACATATACCAGGGCAATCAAAGACGAGATAGTCGTCATCCAAATAATTTTGAAGCTCTTCTTCCAACCAATCATCCAAGTTTTCTTCTAGGTGTCTTTACATTTGTTAAGGAACCAAGACAAAGTCACATAATAAACTTAACAGCTGCAAGAGATTAAAGTAAAATAAGAGAGATATCGGGGAAAAAAAATATAATCTCGTGTATTAGGATACTCCATGCAATAGATAAGGCCGCCATTTGGTCCCAATCCAAGCTCTTCCATGGCATCATCCAAACATATCAGTTCTCTTATATCTGCACCAAATTAGAACATTATATACATTTTTCTGGACCTTTTATGCATGTGCAGCCTCAAATAAGTATATTATATACATTTATCCTGGTACCTTCTATGAATTCTGCCATGATTTCCTAATTGTTTACTGTTATCACTGTATGATTTATCTTTTTTAAGCATCAATTAAAGAATATTATCTTTCCAGAACCTCAACTAAGCAGCAAATTTTGCATGAGCTGAAGGGAAAACATGGAAGTATTCATAGAAGGTACCAGGAAAATTGCTCTGCCAGTAAAATATTGAGAGCTGGTACATAACAGCACAGCAACTTTATTTTATAATGAAAGGAAACTAGGGTTCTATATGTTGGTACAATCCAGTGACTGACATATGTTTATTTTATAATGAAAGATCGTGTTGAATCAAGAGAGTACCCATAGAGACAGGGTAGTTGAAGTTTTCAGCAGCCGGGTCAAGATTGACTATATCAATTCTTCTCCGAGTAGTCACGCAGTGATCGTATAAACTCGAGCAATATGTTGACTGAAACAAAAAATTTACATCAGAAGATAAAAAAAACAAAGAAAGCACGGAGAGGGTTATTAGTTGTTGCAAAAGAAAGTCACCAAAGATGTTATAATTTTGCACTTTAGCAATTGGAAGGCTTAAACCATTGCATCCTAGGGTTTGTGTGAATATATACAGATTATAATTTCAAATAAGTACCTTATTTTCTGGTTTCCAATTATACACAAAAACACTTCAAGAAAAGGCCTAAATCAAATTTTGAGAGTACATATACAAACAATCATACAACAAGATCAGTTCACCTTAGCTTTTCAGATGTATTTAGGCATCAAAATTGTTCATCTTTGAACAAAAGAGACCCTTGGTAGATTGTGCAAGGCACAAATACTAACAACTAAATTTTGGGTAAAGATTTTAACAGAGCAGTTTTGGCTTCATGTAGCGCACTAACCATATACAGTGTTGTTTTGATTCTATAGTTTGTGCGCTGCATGAAGTCAAAACTGCTCTGTTAAAATCTATACCCTAAATTTTAGAGAAAGCAAAGGCAATAGAAAACAAAGCATAAAACAAAATTAAAACCTTGCCACTCCCTGCCGGGCCAATGACGAGTTGTGCGTATCCCATCGCTAAGCAATTGAGAGAAACTAGGTTTCGATCTTAGAGGAAGAAGAAAAACGAATGCTGTAAGTTTTGGAATTAATGGAAAAGGGAGGGGGTGGAATGGAATCAAAGGAAGCTCAAAAAGGCGGCGGCGGCGTAGGCGGTGCACCAGACAACGGCCGCGAAGAGAAAGCCCAATATGCTGGAGTACGCCATGGAAGCTTCTCGAATTTTATACGAAGAAAAACTATAGCGAAAGAAAGAAAGAAAGAAAACTGGGGTTTATGATTTATCAGAGAAATCGAATTTGATTAGTTAAGATCAAACATGGGAGCACAAGGGTTTTCAATACTTCTAACGAACGAAAGGCATGACCGCATGATCCCAGACAGCAAGGCCCGATTGAAAACTCGATTCAAGAAATAATTTTGGGCCGCTTTAATTTTGGGCCTCCAAGAAAGTATTTATACTTTCTTTTAAAACTGTTGACCCTTAATAAGGCCCTAACTAGTAAATTGATAATATGCAATATTAAAATGCATAAAACTAATTACTCTTATATTTGTTACCTATTTGTATACCAATTAAATCAAAAGATTGTGAAATTCGCCAAGTTGTAATGTGAAGAAGTACTTTATGTATGATATTCAAGATGAATATAGTAATCAATAAGAAGAATTTCAGATGTTGATAACTCACTTCAATGTTCATACACGCTATTGAATTTATTTTGAATAATATAGCCTTAAAAAAGTGTTTAAATTTCCGATATAAAACTAATTACTCTTATAATTATTACGACTTATGGACAAAATATCTTTAATTTAACAACACAGTTCATGACATTTATAAATAACTAGTAATTAGTAATTTTCTACCAGTAGCAGCAGAAAGGTGAAAAAACATTAAAGAGCAAACCAGAATTTTCATACCCTGGATTACAATAATTAACTAGAAAAACAACCAAAAAAATACATGTGATTCACAGTAAGCTCATTAATTCCAACTTGAACCACATCACAAATATTAGTCTCAAATTAAAGTTCCACACAAAATGTTACCACATTCTAATCAGCGTTACAGAATGATAATAATAATAATAAACCATTAACAGCTCACAGACTTAAATTCAACACTGGCTATGCATTAGATGCATGATTTTTCTTCAGGAAAACATCAGTAAGGACAGTCTTTGATTCCAGAGAAGCCTTGAGAAGCTTCAATCCCTAATTTCCATTGATAAGGTCAAAACAAATATATATATATATATATATATATATAGAAGAATGTGCTTTACTAGATGATCAGTTGCGGAAGAGTATTAATTTACATATATACAGAAGAAGTCATAGCACAAATTAAGCTAATCAGGATTTGGGCAGCCTAATCCAGAAAATTGGTCATATGAGTACTAAACATATATATATATATAGAGTGTGGCTAAATTGCTGCTGGCAGCATTTCAGCCAAGTGCTGCCGGGACTATATTTGATTATGTGATGTTCAAACAACAAATTCAAACCGTTAGATGTTCAATCTATATTAAAATCTACTTGGAGACCAAATTTTACATTTTTTTGAATTTTTCTACTATTTATTAAGCTGGTCTGAAAACTGCTGTTTTCAGTAAATTTCTGCAGCATTGAAAACAGCGGTTTTCAAACCAGCTTAATAAATAGTAAAAAAATTCAAAAAAATGTAAAATTTGGTCTCCAAGTAGATTTTAATATAGATTGAACATCTAACGGTTTGACTTTGTTGTTTGAACATCACATAATCAAATATAGCCCCGGCAGCATTTCAGCCAAAATGCTACCAGCAGCAATTTAGCCACACTCTCTCTCTCTCTCTCTATATATATATATAGGAGCAAAACTAGGGTGTGATGTGCTCACCAAGAGGGATTGGTGAGCACACATCCAAAAGGCTATCGGATCGAATTCGAACTATGAATCCAAACCGTTGAAATTCATGTACTTCGTGAGTGATGCATGTACATGCAAAAATTTTAAAGTTTCGAATTCATTTAATACATGGTCAAGCGGTCAAAACAATGAACATTTTATAAGTAATTTTTTAAATTGTTTTATGTATTCATTTTTCATCATTGTTTTGACCACTTGACCATGTACTAAATGAATTCGAAACTTTAAAATTTTTGCATGTACATGCATCACTCACGAAGTACATGAATTTCAACGGTTTGGATTCGTAGTTCGAAGTCAATCCGATAGCCTTTTGGAGGTGTGCTCACCAATCCCTCTTGGTGAGCACATCACACCCTAGTTTTGCTCTATATATAGAGTGGCTAAGATCAAAGTGGTATGTCCAAGGCCTTGGTACTCCCAATTACTTGTTGCGATTTTAAAGTTCAAACAGTCGATCCAAACAGTTATATGTTTAATCTATATTAAAATCTACTTGGAAACCAAATTTACATTTTTTGGAATTTTTTAACTATTGATATCTCGCAAACTTATCTATATTTCGACCTCCAAATTGTACCAAACTTGTGTTTTAAATCATTAATTCAGTTGTATTTCATTGAATATCTTTAGAATGTGGTACTGCTGCAAGTTTATCTTATTTTGCAGGATTCGGGCGAAATCGAGGAGAAAATCTGGAATCAAGAAGTGTCCACACGGTCCGTGTCACATTCCACACGGGCCGTGTCAACCTCGACTCGACCGCTGATCCGACCACATGCAACTGCTGACTCGACCATTGCAGGGACACAAGTCAACACGGGCCGGACAAAATCGACACGGCCCGTGTCAAGCAAATCCGGAAACAGATCCAGATTTCTGGAAAGAAGGCTATTGATGGAAGGTCGACCAAATGAGCATATAATCGGGATTCCTCTCCAGAGAAGGTAATTCTGGAATAGGAGAGCAAGTTCTAGGGTTCATCTTTGGCGGCTAACCTTGGAGGCGATTTTGAGAAGCGAAAGACGCGAGTTTTCGATTGATCTTCTTAGCTTTTTGGGTTTTGTCATGATCAACTCTATCTCTATTTATATTTGCTGTTTTAGAACCATGAGTGAGTAATTTACTTTGTTTCTAGGGTTTTGATGTAATCGAATGTTTTGTTTTGCATGCTAGTTATTGAATCTTTGTATTGAAATTTGTGTTTGATTGATTGTGTAGTATTTTAATTGCTTAAATTGTAGTGTTTGACTTATATTGGTTTGCTACTAGATGAATGATCACATCTAGAAGGCATTAGAACCCTTTAACGTCTCTCAACCAACTTAAGTACATGAGGTAGGATTTGTGATCCGAGAGGTGAAACCAAGTAGTAGCCGAGAGGTGAAAGTTACTCTCTATCGACGGATAGGAGTTGCCTTTAGTATACCAATCAAGCAACTAGGTAGTAGGGGCCAACATACGAAAGTTGAGGTCTAGAACCCGACGAGGGCATATATTGCAGTTTCCGTACCAAGTTAATGAACCAACAAACGAGAGTTGAGGTCCAGAAACATTAGGTCCGGTCAGTAGAACCCTACACAAAGGAACGATACAAAGAAACAATAGCTGCTGCATTAACCCGAGGCTGACACGGACCGTGTAGCAAAATGACACGGCCCGTGTAAACTGATACGGCCCGTGTAAGATTGACACGGCCCGGACAGGATAGTCAGAGGGCAAAACTGAGATGAAGTCTTAACCCTGGGAACGCTTTTTATTATTGATTAAAACCAGTTTAATCTTCTTTATTGCACTTATTTACTGTCTTAAAATCTGTAAGAAACTTAAACAACCAAAATCAACCTTTTCCAACTTCTAGTTTTTAATTAATCTAAGTAAAGTCCGGTTAACACCTGAACCGTCCCTGTGATCGATACCCGACGATATACTACACGGTAGGATTGTATACTTGCAGTCTGAACCAGAAGTGTATTAAAGGTTAAAAGGTACAGCTTGCTGTACTGAAACTTTGTACTATACCTTTTTGGTGTAACAAGTTTTTGGCGCCGTTGCCGGGGACGGCATCATTTATTTTCTGGATTTTTATTTATTTTAATTAATCTAGATTTTAATTTGTATCTTTTCTTTTCTTTTGTTTTCTTTTCTCTCTTTCAGGGATACGCTGGCTAACAATCCACCTCCTTTAGGAGATTACCGGCTGAGGAGCAGAGGGCCACTACCTGACACGGGGCGGACAGATTCTGACACGGCCCGTACAGCCCTCCCAGGAACCACTATTCCTGCACAGCCACCACCTGACACGGCCCGTACAGAAGAGACACGGTCCGTGCACTCTGAGCCAGACAGAAACATGAGTCAGAAAGGAGAGGAAAGAGATGAGGAGCCACATGGCGACTCTGATGATGACGGAGCTGACTTTGTCCCGAGAACCCTGAAGGAGTTCAATGTACCGAGATCTGGGGATGTGAGAGGTGCAATCAGGCTTCCAAGAGTAGGGGGGCAACAACCGAACTTCAATCCGGGAGTTATCAACATTATTCAACAGAACACCTTTCATGGCTTGGATCACGAGGATCCACATGCCCATCTCCTAACTTTTCTTGAATGTTGCACCACCATTAAGACCAATGGGGCAACATCTGATTATATTAGACTTGCATTGTTTCCTTTCACACTTAGGGACAAGGCAAAGAAATGGTTAGGGTCATTACCAAGGGATTCCATAAACAATTGGAATGAACTGTCCAATATGTTTTTGACCAGATTTTTTCCCCATAAACGAACTGCTAAGGTAAGAACCCAACTAACCAGTTTTAGGCAAAGGTCTGATGAACCCCTAAACGAGGCTTGGGAAAGGTTTAGGGAGTTACAGTATTCTTGTCCCCATCATGGTATACCTGACTGGTTATTGATTCAGACTTTTTATGATGGTTTGACAGAGAGTACTCGCACATCTGTTGATGCTGTTGCAGGTGGAGCCTTGATGGAAAGAGAACCTCGAGAAGCAATGAACTTGATCGACAGCATGGCTCAAAACCAGCAATGGTCCGGCCGAGACAATTCCAGACCTGGAGGAGGCGGCCGATTTGAAGTCGATAATATCACAGCTCTCACGGCCAAGATGGAAGCCATGCAGAAGACTATCGACAAGATGAGTGTCAAGTCTGTTGGAAACCATCAGTCACAGCCGGAATATTGTGCCATGTGTGGTGAGGGGCATTCCTATGAGCACTGTCCATTGGCGCAAAGGGATGATGAGGAAACCGAGCAAGTCAACTCTCTCAACAGTGAGCCATCATACTTTCCAAAACCTCCTTTCAACCGAACCTATTCCAAAGATCCGGTTGAGCAACAGAATTGGAGGTGGAAACAGAACAACTCCGCGCCATACAACAATTTCAACAACTCTTCGAGCAGCAACAACAACCGCAACTTCTACAACAATGCCAATTTCAACAACTCGAACAACCGCCCACCTCATTCCGTTCCACCCAAGCCATATGTTCCTCCTTATGCAACCGATTTCACACACGAGCAGGGGAAGATGAACCAGATGGTTTGGGAACAGATGCAGAGCATGTCCACTCAGATGGCCGCTCAAAACAAGTTGTTGGAGCAGTTAAGTCACATTGTCACCTCAAGCCAACCTCAACCAGGTAAGCTTCCCAGCCAACCGGAAGTAAACCCGAGAGCGGAGGCTAAGGCAATCACCCTGCGAAGTGGGACCAACTATGAAGGTCCAGCCATGCCTACTGAACCACCAGCTAAAGCCGACACGGACCGTGTCAATCCCACACGGCCCGTACAGACCCCACAGACTGAGGAAAACCCACCAACAATCTCTGAGACAACAGTGGACACGGCCCGTACAAATCTCACACGGCCCGTGTCACCCCCTGAAGAAGGAAGTCCTGGCCGTGTCGAATTGACTCGACCAGCAACCAGCACAGAAAACCCAGTGGACACGGGCCGTGTCAATCTTACACGGGCCGTGCAGAATGAAACTGAAGGACAGAAAAAGAAGGAGACCTGCAAACCGCCACCATACCGACCACCTGTCCCATTTCCACAGAGACTAGCTGAGACCAAATTGAATGAGCAATTCGCTAAATTCATCGATGTTCTCAAGCAATTGCACATCACTATCCCATTCACCGAAGCCTTGACCGAAATGCCCACCTATGCTAAGTTCTTAAAAGATATTCTATCCAACAAACGAAGCTTGGGGGGGCACGAGACAGGTAAAGCTGACCGAACAGTGCAGTGCCATTGTGAGAAGTGAGCTACCGCCCAAACTGGAAGACCCTGGTAAGTTCTCTATTCCTTGCACTATAGGGAGAGCCACAATCAAGAAAGCTCTATGTGATTTGGGAGCTAGCGTGAGTCTCATGCCACGCACCATCTATGAGCGAATGGGGGTAGGTGAGCTCAAATCTACGCGAATGACTCTTCAGCTGGCAGACTCATCGGTAAGACTACCACTTGGCATAGTGGAAGATGTACCGGTTCAGGTTGGTAAGTTTTATGTTCCTGCTGATTTTGTTGTAATGGAAATGGAGGAAGATAAGGAAGTCCCCATTATTCTGGGACGACCTTTTCTAAGAACTGCAGGTGCCATAATTGATGTGAAGGATGGAACGCTGACCTTGAACATTGGAAAAGAGAAGGTGCGATTCCAGATTGACCGTGCAATGAAGTACCCATCGAGAGACGAATCTTGCTTCAAAATCGATGTGATCGAAGAATGTCTGACGGATTTGAGCGAGGACTACTTTCTTGAGCAAATCAACAGCTCACTAAGGTATTATTCTGACTTTTTATCTGAGTTGCAGGTCAAAACAAGTGAGTTAGAATCAGTATGTGCGGTAGAGGCAGAAACAGACCTGCCAGGAAAATCTAGACACGGCCCGGATCAATCCGACACGGCCCGTACAGAGGAGTCCAAGGGGCTGGAAACCATGCCACACGGGCCGGACAAAATCGACACGGACCGTGTCAAGGCCCCAACAGAGCAGCAAGCACTCGAGCTCAAGCCTCTACCAGCCAATCTCAGGTATGAATTCCTTGGCCCAGATGAGTCTTGTCCTGTTATTGTGAATGCAGATCTGAACCCCGATCAAACCGCCAAACTCTTGGAGAAGCTGAAAGTCCACAAAGGCGCAATCGGGTATTCAATCAAGGACTTGAAGGGGATCAGCCCATCTGTTTGCTCGCACAGAATCCTACTGGAAGATGACCACAAACCATCTGTTGAACATCAGCGACGGCTCAACCCGAATTTGAGGGAGGTAGTAAAGAAAGAAATTTTAAAACTCCTTGATGCAGGTATTATCTACCCTATCTCTGACAGTCAGTGGGTGAGTCCTGTCCATGTGGTCCCAAAGAAAGGGGGGACAACAGTGGTAAATAATGAGAAAAACGAATTGGTCCAAACACGTGTTGTGAGTGGCTATAGGATGTGTATAGACTATAGAAAACTTAATGCCGCCACTCGCAAAGATCACTTTCCATTGCCATTTGTTGACCAACTCCTTGAAAGACTTGCTAATCATTCTTATTTCTGTTATCTTGATGGTTATTCTGGATTCTTTCAAATACCCATCCACCCACAAGACCAAGAAAAGACCACCTTTACTTGTCCCTATGGTACATATGCATATCGTAGGATGCCTTTTGGTCTTTGTAATGCACCAGCAACATTTCAACGGGCTATGATGGCCATCTTTTCTGACTTCATTGAGAATGAAGTTGAGATTTTTATGGATGACTTTTCTGTATATGGTGTTTGTTTTGATTCTTGTTTGTCTAACCTTTGTAAGATTTTGCAGAGGTGTGAAGAAGTGAATTTGATTTTGAATTGGGAGAAATGTCACTTCATGGTCCAAGAAGGCGTTGTTCTAGGACATGTTGTGACTTCCAAAGGCATTGAGGTTGACAAAGCCAAAATTGAGGTGATTGAGAAGCTCGAAATCCCAACGAATGTAAAAGGGGTTCGAAGTTTCTTGGGGCACGCGGGATTTTATCGCCGCTTCATTAAAGATTTCTCTAAAATTGCTAAGCCTCTAACCAATTTACTTGTTAAGGATTCTGACTTTGATTTCACTGATGATTGTGTTAGATCTTTTTGCAGTTTGAAAGAAGCTCTCATTTCTGCACCCATCTTGCAACCACCTGACTGGTCCTTGCCATTCGAGTTGATGTGTGATGCGAGCGATTATGCTGTAGGGGCTGTTCTTGGGCAAAGGAAAGACAAGAAGCCATGTGCTATCTACTATGCTAGCAAGGTGCTAGACCCAGCCCAAATGAACTACACAACAACTGAGAAGGAGCTTCTCGCCATTGTGTTCGCCCTTGATAAGTTCAGATCATACTTGGTTGGCTCAAAGATCATTGTCTACACGGACCACGCCGCACTCAGGTATTTGCTAACTAAACAAGATGCAAAACCTCGTTTGATTAGATGGATTCTTCTCTTGCAGGAATTTGACATTGAAATCAAGGACAAGAAGGGGGTTGAAAATACTGTGGCTGACCATCTATCCCGGCTTCGCTGGGAAGATGAGGGGTCTACCAACTTGCCGATCAATGATTCGTTCCCCGATGAGCAACTTCTTTTAGTTTCAGCCAACATTGACACGGCCCGTACCACTTTTGACACGGCCCGTATCAACACCCAGACAGTGCCTTGGTATGCAGATATCGCCAACTTCCTTGCTTCTGGAGTTTTCCCAGCCTCCGCGACTTACCAACAGAGGAAGAAACTTCGATCCGACGCCAGGTATTACTTTTGGGATGAACCTTTTCTTTTCAAAGTAGGTATTGAAGGTATCTTCCGGCGTTGCGTACCACACGAGGAGACACACTCCATTCTCGAGCACTGTCACTCATCCGTCTATGGAGGGCATGCATCATTCTACAAGACAGCAGCAAAGGTATTGCAATCTGGTTTCTATTGGCCTTCTATTTTCAGGGATGCAAGGACTTTTGTCTTGGCTTGTGACAAGTGTCAACGGACCGGAAACATCACCAAGCGCAATGAGATGCCTCTCAACCCCATTCTTGAGGTGGAGATCTTCGATGTGTGGGGTATTGACTTCATGGGACCGTTCCCATCATCGTGTGGGAATGAGTACATCCTGGTTGCAGTGGACTACGTGTCCAAATGGGTAGAAGCGGTGGCATGTCGAAAGGCAGACTCAAATGCAGTGAAGAAGCTTTTCACTCATATCATCTTTCCTCGCTTTGGAGTGCCAAGAGCGGTTATCAGTGACGGAGGCAAACACTTCATCAACCGCCAATTCGACAATCTTTTGAGCCGTCATGGGGTGACACACAAGGTAACAACTTCTTATCACCCTCAATCTAATGGACAAGCTGAAATTTCTAACAGGGAAATAAAGTCCATCTTGGAGAAAACTGTGGCAAGGACACGAAAGGATTGGTCGCTCAAGCTCGATGATGCACTCTGGGCGTACCGAACTGCTTTCAAAACACCGATTGGGATGAGCCCTTTCAAGCTGGTGTACGGAAAACCTTGCCATTTGCCTGTAGAGATTGAGCACAAAGCATTTTGGGCCATGCGCACCATCAACATGGACATGCTTGCAGCTGGAGAAAAGCGCATCCTTGACTTACATGAGTTGGAGGAAATGCGCCTCAATGCTTACGAGAATGCAAGAATTTACAAGGAGAGAACCAAGCGAGCCCATGACAAGCGCATTGCACCTCGCGAATTCAAGGTAGGTGATCTCGTACTCTTGTTTAATTCTAGACTTAGACTTTTTCCAGGTAAGCTAAAATCTAGATGGTCTGGCCCGTTTCAAGTGAAGAGAGTTTATCCTTTTGGTGTGATTGAACTTTGGGATAACGAGAGTGGAACTTTTAAAGTTAATGGTCAACGTCTCAAGCGCTACATAGCCGACCACTTCCAGAATGAGGACTTCACTCAGAATCTCTCGAATCCTCCTCCAGTTGAGCCTTGAAGAAAGAAGGTCAAGCTCGAGACCTAAAACAAGCGCTTTTTGGGAGGCAACCCAAACCCTTTTCTTTAAATTTTCTTGCATTTTAGGTTTAGTTAATATCTTGTTTCTGCATATTTTCGTTTTTCATTCATGAAGAATTTAGGAGATCCTATAGTGCAGCACCCAAGTCCACACTTCACACGGCCCGTACAAAAACCGACACGGCCCGTGTCAAACCGAACCGACGCCAGTGTAAAATCGCGCAAGTTCTTTCCTTCTCTTTAAATCGGCCGATTCATCTGACTCGGGCGGCTCTTTTTCTCTCTCTCTCTTACTTCCAAAAAGAATCCGAGCCGACCGTCGATCCGACCGCCCAAACCCCCGTGTCGCCGCCGCTACCCCATTTTCTCTCTCTCGGCCGCCGTCGCAGCACCATCTCCCTCTCTCGAAACCGTCGCGCCTCTCTCTGTCTCGCACAACAGCCGCCGCCTCGGGTCTCCTCTACCGACGGCGCATCGCAGGTAAGTTCTCTACCCCTTTTCTCTTCTCTCTGTTAGGTAGGTCTCTCTCTCTCGACGGCGCGCCTTCCCTTTCTCCATTTCCGCCACCTTCTCAACCCTGCCGAAACCCTAACCTGACACGGCCTGTATCAATCTCACTCGGCCCGTGTCAATCTTGTCGGACCCGAATTGAAATCTTGTCCGACCCGTGTCAGTAAGAACCTGAATCACACAATGAACCGTGAGCGCCGATCAAAGCTAGCCCAGGACCGTAGGGTGCTGCGTCCTCGCGCTCCACCACCACCACCTGCACGCTCACCATCACCACCCGAGTCCGACCCTGCTTCCTCTCCCACTCACATGTCCACCTCTTCTAGCCACTCTGAGCGCTATGACTCCGATCTCTCCCACCACCCCTCTGGAGATTACACTGACAGGGCAGATCCGTACCAGACAGATACCTTCCGCATTCACACCCGCCGCCAGTTCGAGAATTATGTGTACCTAAAACGCAAGGGTTTCGACAACACACGTGTGGTTGATCTCTCCTTCCTCCGCGTCATTGGGGTTGAGGATGATTTCCTTCGTCTGACGGGTAGGGTCGGATTCACACCCACCTTCTGGGGTATCGACCACTTTGCCCACGAGAATCTATCACTTGAGTTCCTCTCCTCGCTTCAGCTCAAGGAAGACAACCAGGGCGGCCACACCCGCATCTACATCAAGTTCTCCTTACAAGGTCGGCCCCACCGTGTTCCACTCATCCAGCTCCGCGAGTGGTTTGGGTTCCATCCAGAGCCAGAGACCGCTTCCTTTGAGTTTCGTGAGGGCTTCGATAGGGACCGCTTCTGGTGTGCCATCTCAGGCATGACGGTCGGCTCCGTTCACAACAAGGAGTACAAGGGCCTCAACATTTCTCACCCTGTTCTTCGCATTACCCAGCGCATCCTGGCTGTCACCTTCTTCGCACGCGGCGAGACGGTCGCCCGCGCCAATGTCAAAGACTTCAAGCTATGGATTACATGCTCCGCCCAGATAGCGAGCTCGAGCGGCCAGACCTGATGCTCATCATGATCCGACATTGGCTTGACCTTCAGTGCTCCAGGAGACCTGGGGGCTCCATCACCATCGGCTCTTACGTTACTCACATTGCCGAGCACCTAGGGGTCCAGGTCACAGGTGACACGCTCTGCAGAGGCCCACGTCTCATGGATCCGGAGGCTTTCCGCTTAGGGGGTTTCATCACGATCGAGACACACTGTGGCCGCCGCATAGGCTACAATTGGAAAATGCCGGATGGCTCGACTAGGTACGCGCTGCCTATTCACGCTCCTCTCTCCTTCGAGGACAGGTCTACTTGGGTTTACCTAGGACCACCTGATGACCCACCACCACCACCTCCTCCGGCCTACCCTCACAGGACGCGTGCTTCTCTTTCTACACCCCCCTCTCGGCGGGCGCATGCTTCTTCTTCTTCTGCACCACCACCTCCGCAGACAGACACATCCATCCAGGATTTATACCGCCTCATGTCTGAGATGAGGACCACCCAGCTTGATATGCGCGCCACTCAGCTTGACATGCGCACTACTCAGATCCACCATGATGACACCCTCTATGACATCCAGTATCAGCTGACAGATCACCACACCAGACTCAGCGGTATCGAGGATGAGCTCCGCGACTGGCGATACTACGATGAGCACGGCTACTACCCCGGGCCGTCTTCTCCTCAGGACTGATCAGGTATGTTTTCTTTTCCCCATGCTTTACTTTTTCTATCTAGCTGTCTTGAAGCATTGAGGACAATGCTCGGACTTAGCTTGGGGGGGAGAACTTTGCACTTAGGATTTTTATTTTGCATGTTTACATTTTCTTGCATTTTAGGTGAAAAAGTTGTGTGAATTGCTAGAAATATGAGCCCTTGTGAAAAATTTTGAGTTGTAATTAGGATGACCTTGAAGAATTGGAAATAACCTCATAATTGACGAAAGAATTGAATAAGATGAGACATTTTGAGCATTTGAAAGGTTGAAAGCCAAATTGAATCGAAAAACCATTTTGAAACCAAACTGTGCCTTTTTAAATAGGGAAATGGGATTTTAAATAAGAAAGATTTGGGATATCTATTGGTATGAATGAATACCATTGGATGTGTGTATTCATGGTGTATGCGAAAAAAAATATATATAAAATAAAGTGATGAATCAAAATGAAAAGATGGAGAGTATAAGAGTACTGGCAATAAGTCCTGTTGGGCGCCTTTGAGCTCGTCTCCCAAACTTAGAAAAGAAAAGAACTTTTGCATACATCAACACACGAAGTCCGCGACTTTCTAACCTAAGCTTGTTCCAAGCTTGGGGGGGTAAAAAAAAAAAATAACCACAAATGAGGGCATAGTTTCAGTATAAGAATGAAAGATCGATCGATTTGAGCAATCAGTTTTGGCAAATGTTGAAGCATCTCAAAATATGAAATTGGATTAGTCAATTTGTGAGGTGAATCAAAGTTTATCAAGTAACTCCAAATTGTCATTCAAGAGGATTCTCAAGGTTCCTAACAATAGCAAGCTCACATAAACTTTTCGCACTCTTAGTTTAACTTGCATTTAGGTAATCCAAAGACCGACCCGATTCCTAAGTTGGGATTTTTGCTTGAGGACAAGCAAGATTTCAGCTTGGGGGAATTTGATATCTCGCAAACTTATCTATATTTCGACCTCCAAATTGTACCAAACTTGTGTTTTAAATCATTAATTCAGTTGTATTTCATTGAATATCTTTAGAATGTGGTACTGCTGCAAGTTTATCTTATTTTGCAGGATTCGGGCGAAATCGAGGAGAAAATCTGGAATCAAGAAGTGTCCACACGGTCCGTGTCACATTCCACACGGGCCGTGTCAACCTCGACTCGACCGCTGATCCGACCACATGCAACTGCTGACTCGACCATTGCAGGGACACAAGTCAACACGGGCCGGACAAAATCGACACGGCCCGTGTCAAGCAAATCCGGAAACAGATCCAGATTTCTGGAAAGAAGGCTATTGATGGAAGGTCGACCAAATGAGCATATAATCGGGATTCCTCTCCAGAGAAGGTAATTCTGGAACAGGAGAGCAGATTCTAGGGTTCATCTTTGGCGGCTAAGCTTGGAGGCGAATTTGAGAAGCGAAATACGCGAGTTTTCGATTGATCTTCTTTGCACTTTGGGTTTTGTCATGATCAACTCTATCTTTATTTGTATTTGCTGTTTTAGAACTATGAGTGAGTAATTTACTTTGTTTCTAGGGTTTTGATGTAATCGAATGTTTTGTCTTGCATGCTAGTTATTGAATCTTTGTATTGAAATTTGTGTTTGATTGATTGAGTAGTATTTTAATTGCTTAGATTGAAGTGTTTGACTTATATTGGTTTGCCACTAGATGAATGGCCACATCTAGAAGGCATTATAGCCCTTTAACATCTCTCAACCAAACTAAGTACATGAGGTAGGATTTGTGACCCGAAAGGTGAAACCAAGTAGTAACCGAAAGGCGAAAATTACTCTCTATCGACGGATAGGAGTTACCTTTAGTATACCAATCAAGCAACTAGGTAGTAGGGACCAATACACGAAAGTTGAGGTCTAGAACCCGACGAGGGCATATATTGCAGTTTCCGTACCAAGTTGATGAACCAACAAACGACAGTTGAGGTCCAGAAACATTAGGTCCGGTCAGTAGAACCCTACACAAAGGAACGATACAAAGAAACAGTAGCTGCTGCATTAACCCGAGGCTGACACGGACCGTGTAGCAAAATGACACAGCCCGTGTAAACTGATACGGCCCGTGTAGGAAATGACACGGCCCGGACAGGACAGCCAGAGGGCAAAACTGAGATGAAGTCTTAACCCTGGGAATGCTTTTATTTATCGATTAAAACCAGTTTAATCTTCTTTCTTGCACTTTATTGTTGTCTTAAATCTGTAGGAAACATAAACAACCAAAATCAACCTTTTCCAACTTCTAGTTTTTAATTAATCTGAGTAGAGTCCGGATAACATTTGAACCGTCCCTGTGATCGATACCCGACGATATACTACGCGGTAGGATTGTATACTTGCAGTCTGAACCAGAAGTGTATTAAAGGTTAAAAGGTACAGCTTGCTGTACCGAAACTTTGTACTATACCTTTTTGGTGTAACAAGTTTTTGAAGAATGTCTGACGGATTTGAGCGAGGACTACTTTCTTGAGCAAATCAACAGCTCACTAAGGTATTATTCTGATTTTTTATCTGAGTTGCAGGTCGAAACAAGTGAGCTAGAATCAGCATGTGCAGCAGAGGCAAAAACAGACCTGCCAGAGAAACCTGGACACGGCCCGGATGGATCCGACACGACCCGTACAGAAGAGTCCAAGGAGCTGGAAACTAGGCTACACGGGCCGGACAAAACAGACACGGACCGTGTCAAGGCCCCAACAGAGCAACCAACACTTGAGTTCAAGCCTCTACCAGCTAATCTCAGGTATGAATTTCTAGACCCAGATAAATCTTGTCTTGTGATCATAAGTGCAGATCTTAAACCTGATCGGACTGCTACGCTCTTGGAGAAATTAAGTGCAGATCTTAAACCTGATCGGACTGCTACGCTCTTGGAGAAATTAAAAGCTCACAAAGACGCGATCGGGTGCTCGATCAAGGACTTGAAAGAAATCTTGTGGATTCTTCTGATGCAAGAGTTTGATCGCGTTGTCCTTGTACCTCAGAAGTGGGTGCTTCCCCCAGTGCCACCCGATCCACCTCCCACCAACCAGTGAGGCACCCCCGCCTCATCCCTCGCTCACCATCTAGTAAGTTTTCATATTTTCTTCTATTTACTTTTTCCTTGTGTAAATTCAAGCATTGAGGACAATGCTTCATTCAAGCTTGGGGGGGGGTGGAATAGAAGAAAACTGTATCTGCATTTAGACATGTTTATTTTTCAAAAATTTAGCATTTTTAGGTGATAAATTTGTGTGATTGCTAGGATTAGGGACTTGTTTGAAAACTTTTGTTTGTGAGTTGGATTACCTTGAGAATTGTAAATAACCCCATAATTGATCAAAGAACTGCTTAAGATGGGATGTTTTAAGAAATTGAAAAGATGAAAGCTTGAATTGTATTGAAAAACCATTTTGAAACCGAACTGTGCCTTTTAAATAGGGAAATGGGGATTTAAAATAAAGAAAGATTGGGATATCCATTGGTATGAATGAATACCATTGGATGTGTGTATTCATGGTGTATGCGAAAAATAAAAAAGTGATGAAATAAAAGAAAAGATGGAGAACATAAGAGTACTGGCAATAAGTCCTGTTGGGCGCCTTTGAGCTCGTCTCCCAAATTTAGAAAAAAAAAGAGTACTGGCACAATCCGGCGGGATGCCTTTGAGCTCTAAAACTTTCAAAAACTCTTGCATATATCAACACATGAAATCCGCGACTTTCTAACTTAAGCTTGTCCCAAGCTTGGGGGGGTTAAAAAGGAAAAAATCACCACAAATGAGGGCATAGATTCAGTGAAAGAATGAAATATTGATCAATTCGGTTAATTAGCTTTGCAAATATTAAACCATTTTAGAATTTGAAGTTTGATTAGTCAATTTGTGTGGTGAATCAAAATTGATCAAGGAAAATCCAAATTATACCAAATGGATTCTCGAGGTTTTTGATTAAAGCAACTCATGTAAATTTTCACATTTAGGAACTTAACTTGCATTTAGGTAAGACTAGAGTCCAACCCGGTACCTAAGTATGGATCTTTGCTTGAGGACAAGCAAGATTTAAGCTTGGGGGAATTTGATATCTCGCAAACTTATCTATATTTCGACCTCCAAATTGTACCAAACTTGTGTTTTAAATCATTAATTCAGTTGTATTTCATTGAATATCTTTAGAATGTGGTACTGCTGCAAGTTTATCTTATTTTGCAGGATTCGGGCGAAATCGAGGAGAAAATCTGGAATCAAGAAGTGTCCACACGGTCCGTGTCACATTCCACACGGGCCGTGTCAACCTCAACTCGACCGCTGATCCGACCACATGCAACTGCTGACTCGACCATTGCAGGGACACAAGTCAACACGGGCCGGACAAAATCGACACGGCCCGTGTCAAGCAAATCCGGAAACAGATCCAGATTTCTGGAAAGAAGGCTATTGATGGAAGGTCGACCAAATGAGCATATAATCGGGATTCCTCTCCAGAGAAGGTAATTCTGGAACAGGAGAGCAGATTCTAGGGTTCATCTTTGGCGGCTAAGCTTGGAGGCGAATTTGAGAAGCGAAATACGCGAGTTTTCGATTGATCTTCTTTGCACTTTGGGTTTTGTCATGATCAACTCTATCTTTATTTGTATTTGCTGTTTTAGAACTATGAGTGAGTAATTTACTTTGTTTCTAGGGTTTTGATGTAATCGAATGTTTTGTCTTGCATGCTAGTTATTGAATCTTTGTATTGAAATTTGTGTTTGATTGATTGAGTAGTATTTTAATTGCTTAGATTGAAGTGTTTGACTTATATTGGTTTGCCACTAGATGAATGGCCACATCTAGAAGGCATTATAGCCCTTTAACATCTCTCAACCAAACTAAGTACATGAGGTAGGATTTGTGACCCGAAAGGTGAAACCAAGTAGTAACCGAAAGGCGAAAATTACTCTCTATCGACGGATAGGAGTTACCTTTAGTATACCAATCAAGCAACTAGGTAGTAGGGACCAATACACGAAAGTTGAGGTCTAGAACCCGACGAGGGCATATATTGCAGTTTCCGTACCAAGTTAATGAACCAACAAACGAGAGTTGAGGTCCAGAAACATTAGGTCCGGTCAGTAGAACCCTACACAAAGGAACGATACAAAGAAACAATAGCTGCTGCATTAACCCGAGGCTGACACGGCCCGTGTAGCAAAATGACACGGCCCGTGTAAACTGATACGGCCCGTGTAGGAAATGACACGGCCCGGACAGGACAGCCAGAGGGCAAAACTGAGATGAAGTCTTAACCCTGGGAATGCTTTTATTTATCGATTAAAACCAGTTTAATCTTCTTTCTTGCACTTTATTGTTGTCTTAAATCTGTAGGAAACATAAACAACCAAAATCAACCTTTTCCAACTTCTAGTTTTTAATTAATCTGAGTAGAGTCCGGATAACATTTGAACCGTCCCTGTGATCGATACCCGACGATATACTACGCGGTAGGATTGTATACTTGCAGTCTGAACCAGAAGTGTATTAAAGGTTAAAAGGTACAGCTTGCTGTACCGAAACTTTGTACTATACCTTTTTGGTGTAACACTGCATCAGACTCTTCCTCGCCTTCGCTTGGATTTTCGATGATGGGGTCTTTCCCCTTTTTTTACCATGTACACGGTGGGGTTGGAGGGTTCAGTAGGATAGTCCGTTTCCTCTTCGAGGTCTTCATTAGTATTTATCATGAAGACCGCCACCTCTTCTTCTTGTTTTGGACATGTTTTAGTGACCCTTCGTTTCTTTTGAGTGGCATTTGGTGCCACTATTATTAAGCTTCCAGTGTTGGAGGGGCGCGGATACATTCGTGCCCCCAGCCTATCATGTATGCTGGCTGGTTTTCTCAGAATCTGAGGGGTTTGACTTGATCCCTCGTTGTTTGAGCTTTGAGAGGTGCTTGCGTGCATCTCTCGAAGAAGCTTTGGTTTTAATGAGGCCTCGTAAGGTGCCCCCAGCCTCGGGGCCGAGAACACTGGTTTAGGTTTTGAGAGGGAGGCATTGTCATGTGCCTTAGGTTTCGAGGCTGGGAATGTCAGCCTTGATTTGATCGAGGGTTGGGTATCCTTAGATGCCCCCAGCTTTTGAGCTGGAAATGTCAATCTAGACTTGACAGATGGCGTAGGAGCTTCGAGTGCAGGGTGCACGTAGTGTCGGCTCATGTGCTGCTTCAGCATGTGAAGCTGTTTGTGGGCCCTACGGATGGCTATAGCAGCGTCATCAACCATTTGGCGGTTGGTGTTCATTTCTTTTGGTTTATGGGTGAACGAGATGGTTTGAGGGATTTCTCCCGCTGCACGTACGCGTGCAGTAGAAGAATTCCTTTTCAATATCCTCAGCGGGGAGAATGAGTTACTGGTGGGAAGGGCTGGTTGAGCTACCAGCTCATTCTGATAAGCTTGGAGATTTCTTTTCTTGGTGACCGACAGAGGGGTCACGAAAGTTTGGTTGACTTTGGTTGTCTTCTTAGACGCGCGCCTCCTTGCACGTCTAGTTTTGGAGAGTGGAATGAACGTCCTGCCGTCCATTCCTTTGGGGGTGAGAAAGTAGCATACTTCCTCATCATCTTCTATTTCCTCCTCGGTAACAGACCCGAGGGACAGTTGCTCATTCATCGGAGCAGGAACAGGGGCCTCGAACGCCCTAACTTCAATGACGGGGACTGCAAAAGTCCCAAAATAGACCACCTCCTCACCAGCAGGGAGGCTGGTAACTTGAGCAAACGAGCGTGCGTTGGTCGCGGTGTAAGCCATTCCTGCAAACAAGCAAACTCAAGATTTCTTAGTCAATTTTCATATGTAAATTCATACATGAGTGTTAGCCCAATTATTCAATCCATAGGCGTCGATATCGAATGTAAAAGGAAATGACATAACTCAAGCGGTCCAATGACTCGTTGTTGAGTGTTTTGAAGTCATTGGCTACTTGAGTACGTTCCTTTTATCTTCGTATCGGATCCCGAACCTGTGAGGAGGAGAATGTCCCACCGGGCGTGCCAAAACCTGTAGGGCGCAGAAAGTAGCACAGCTGTTATGTATGGGAAGGTGTGTGCATGCGTATTTAAATGTCTCACGGTTCAATGCTCTCTGTTGATTAAAGAACATCGAACTCGAGACATTCGTTTCTTTCTTTCCGCTATTCCTTCTGGTTCACCCTCGACAGACCTACGATTTGTGATCGGTCCATCGAGAGAGTTTAATGATTGTGGGGACGTTTAACTCCCAGCGGGCGCAAGCCCCCGCTGTTAATTACATCAGATGACCCTCCCAAGCCATACTGAATACCTCGTTCATTCCAGGATTTATGCCTATTTGTTGTGAATTGAATACAAGGGCTAAAAGGGGAAACTCATGTACTTGATTTTCGTGTGTCTCTTTGATTTACCATTGTTTTAGGTATTTAATTAATATGCATGCACAAGATGTAATGATTATTGTTAAAATACCTTTATTACACATTTTTATTTATTTATAAATGTATTTGTACTTGAGAAAATATATTTATACTTTATTTATATTTTTTTTATTTAAGAGAAAATGATTGAAATATGAAGAAAAGGGTATTTTCGTCATTTCAGGGCCTGGCTGATGTCTGGATATGTTCAATTTTGGTTTAGGAAGATGGAGGGTTCAATTTGGGTTCGTTTGGAGGTGGTTTGAGTCAATTCGGACTTGAAATGAAGAAGTTATAGCCAAAAAGGACTTATTCGTAAATATTTATGTTTTTTCAGGGGCTTATTTACAAAGCTGGAAGGGTGTGGTTTTGTAATTTGGGCTTTAGACAAGGTCTCATGTGAAATTTGGGCCTCTAAGGGCTTATTTGTGAGAGTTTTGTGCTGTCAGGGACCTTTTTGTAAATTCACAGGGGCTTCGCTACAAATATTGGAAAATCAGAGGGGGTCTTCCGTAAAAAGGGGATTGATTTGTAATTTTATTTATTGTCTGGGCTTTAAGATTCGGGTTTTGGGTCTCTTAGATTCGTGTATTGGGCTTTAGGATGTGGGCTGAGCTTCAGGATTCGTGCTGGCCATTTGATGTGTATTCTGGACTTTA
This sequence comes from Carex parvula, assembly GCA_025461045.1. Lineage (NCBI taxonomy): Eukaryota > Viridiplantae > Streptophyta > Magnoliopsida > Poales > Cyperaceae > Carex > Carex parvula. The sequence goes on from JAJGRW010000916.1 coordinate 1,089,574, forward strand.
AAACCCGTGTTCTCGTTCAAATCCCATTATGGCGCTAGAACTGAAGGCCTCAGATTGCTTTGAGATCCGTGCAGCTGTTTTATTTGATTTCTACTTGTGTTCAACAATTAGATCTTTAAAAATTCATATCTCTTTGAAACAAAGTCAGAAAAACATGATCTTTATGTCGATTTTGTGTATTTTTGAATATTCTACCTAATTATGATGTTTATTTTATGTTTTGATTTTTTTTGTCGTTCGGTACTGCCCATTTTCCAACAGCAGCCCCTTTTTATTTAAATGCTGTTTTTTTCTATTTTTGAATCTGAACTTTGAAAATTCGTATAAAATCGAAAAATAGTCAGAAAATGCAAACTTGGTGTCCATTTTGTGTGTTTTGAAGTCCTCTATCTAGTGGTGAAGTCCATTTTTCATTTTGGTCCCTGTACCGGTCCAGAAGGTACTGTTTATCAGAGGAGGTCATTTTGGCAATTTTGAGTGCTTTTATTGTGTCATTGGTGCATGCCTTGTAGTGTAATATTGGTCCATTATTCCAGAGGGTATTAGGGACTGTTTTTAAAACATTTACAATTAATTTCATGAATTAAACATCATTTTTATGGACTTTCGTAGCCTTGATTGCTATATCTTTGGTACCGATGAACAAAGGGAAAGGAAAAAAAATCCAAAAATTCCGAAAATGATGCCAAAAATCTGCCAAAATGTGGTTTTATGCAAGGAAGCCCCTGATTTTATTTAAAATCATGTTTTTGATGTTTTTTGAAGAACATGTTATTAAGATTTCCTTAGGTTTAGAGATGCAAACATCCAACTTGTCATTTGTTTACATTTCAAACCTTCCATCTTCCACCATTTATATATATTTGGAATATTTAATTTCTCTTAGCATGTTGGCTTAAGAAACTAAATATTCTTCCATACACAAATGGGTCTAAAAAGGGAGGGTCATTGAAATATCACAAGTTTAAAGCACAAATGACATATCATAGCCAAAGCTAATATCATTTAATACTTTAAGCTTCAATTTCTCCCCATTTGCACATAGTTTTTAATTCTTGCCAATATTCATGCATGTAAATGCACTAATTATTGACTAAATTAATCCCTTTGCACAAATAGGCCCTTTGATCATTTAGGTTGAGAGAATAATAGGGGAGACCTCATGGCTCAACCCTACTACCTCTTGTGTTTAATTTTTTTTGTTGTCACTTTATTATTCTTGTAATATCCTCACAAAATAATTAATATAGTTTTCATATGAAGGGAGACCTCATGGCTCAACCCTCATACTTCTACTATTTAATTATTTTTAGAAGAAATTAAAAGAGTTTAGAGAAGGAAAGAAAATATCAAGGATCAAAACATTATTATTTTTATAAGCTCCAAATAAAAGAGATGATAAAATATTAACATATATACATATTAATACTTATATATATATTTTTATGCAAAGTAAAGAAAAAGGTAAAAGAAAAATCACATTTTTAATATTTTTCATTATTATTTCATGAAAGATGCAAAGAAATGAACTAAAAAGAGAGAATATATTTTTATTTGATCCTCAAGTTACATATTTCATTTTGTTCATCCTATGATGAACTAGAAACTATGCAACTCTCACATTCATGATTTTTGAAGGTTTAGAAATAAAATAAAAGAGGAAGAGGTGAGGGATAAAGCTAAAATAATGAAGAACAAACAAGAAAAATCATCAAAAACCTTCTTTATTTCGATTAAAAAACAGAATATTTACAGAACTTTGCTCATCAAGAGCCTTACATTGCATAGGTATTAATTACCTATTAAACTTGCTTGAAAAACTTCAAACTTTTAACCTAGCCTTGGTGTAAAAATGGGGTTTTCTCTCTTGTTTCTTGCTCAAAGCTTTCTGGAGAAGATGAAGTGTGTGTTGGGTGTTCATTTGAGGTGCCTTATAATGGGCAAACTTAGGTTTTTCGAATTGTTGCTTGCTGATGTGTTTTTTGCTGTGCCCACCAGGTGTTTGATCAAGGGCCTAGATCAATTGTTTCATTTCTAGGTGCATACATGGCATGGGCTTGATCAATCATATTCATACACTCCATCTATGATTTTCTGTAGCATTTGCAGCCCTTGGATTTCATTTAATCGTTAGATCACACATCTTAGCCCTTCATAAACTGGCCTATTATGGTAAGTTTGAGAAACGTGTCCCTGCACCTTGGGAGGGGAATATTCCACATCTTGGCCTTTTCCAGGAGAGTGTAACACGTGTTGGAAGAGACCACTGAGCCATATACAGCTGTAGGGTATAAGGTATGGTGCCTTGGCGGTACAACGAGAGGTAAAAATGCATCCTCTATGATTTCTGCACCTTTGTCAGTTGAAACACGGCCTCTAGTGTAGCCTATGCTTGCTTAAGTTGCTCCAGAGATCAATTGACCATTTGAGCAATTAATTTGATATTTTTCACTTAAGGTAAAATCGGGCTTGTGCCATGCCGGCCATGCACTATTCCAGGCCCCTTTCAGATCAAATTGACAGCCCATATAGCATCGTAAGAGGCTAATTAATGTACACTCAAAGCCCCAGAACCCAATTTTTATCTGGACTTGGGTTTCTCATTTTCTCCATCATTCTTTCTCGGTTAAAATTGAAACTCTAGGAGAAAGGGAATAATTGGGGGTTTAGGCAGAGAAGAGGGGCAGATGATGTTCACTCATCTCATGCAAGCTTTGGAATTAAGGCTTCACCATTTCCCCGAGTTTGAAATTTGAAGAATTGCTTAGGTTCGGGTCAGAGGAGGAAGAAGAAGGAGCTGCGGGTAGGGCCCGCTTGTCATTCTCCCTGCTGCTACAATACTCTTCCTTTTAATTCTTTTGTTTCTTTCAGCTGGACTCGGTGTCTCTGAGCCGTGTACCCCTTTAAATACAGTGTATGGCGCGCCGCGCGTACTCTGAACGAAGGGGTCAATGGCATCCGGATTTAAATCCAGCGACACCCCTATAATTTCGGGTAATCTCGGTTCTTTGTAGACCGCATATGGTTATACTATCGGTTCATGAACAACCGGTGCACCCAAGCTGAAGGGGTCAAAGTGGCTCCATTTAAATCCAGCGACATTTGGTCTCGGGTGTATGGTCTCGGCTCACGATAGACCATGTAGCTGCCACTTCGGTCTGTACTGTTATTTCTCTATGCTCCATGCTCGCCCAAGTTAAGGGCCTAGCGAAATTGGGTTTGTGCCATTGACAGGTTGGCCCAGGGTGTCATGGTATGTGTTTGGTGTCTCCAAATTGTACCCAGAGCAGTTTCAAAGCTTGGTTTGCTTAGGTGTCACCATATTTTTGCACCCAGAAAGCTATCCAGCTTGATTTGAGTCATAGAAAATTGTTTCCTTCGTGATTTTGACTGTTTTAAATATCAAAATTCATTGTTTTGCATGTAGAATACTAACAAGAATCTTAATATCCGTGACCAATTTGCCTGAAGGGTCTGAGTACAACTTTGGCATTTTAATTACCTCAGAAATTGCCATTTGTCATGTTGACTTTAAATAGCAACTTTTTAGGGTCAAACAGTTACAAATTATCCATGCTATATATTCTGTTCAGCCTAAAAGTTAATATCAATAGCCTAAATTAACAGTTAATATCAGTAGCCTAACTTAAAATTAACAAACTAAGGTAACCAAAATTTCCTGGCTCGCCAGATAAGGTAACTTTTCAATGCGAGCAAGGGTCGAGACTAATCCAGTGTTCAAAAGAGCCGCTAACCCAACATTTCAAACCCTTGATCAATTGGATTATGTTGTAACATCAAGGCCCTACTATTGAAGTACAAAAACGGCCCTACTATTGAAATACAAAAACCCTAGTCTCCTCTCGATTGGGCGCGGTCTTGGTCCAAATCAACAATCTCCGATCGGCGGAGAAGCCACCGGCCTAGGTTGAGGTATGAGAGATCGAGGAAGGCAAGGTGGTAGAGAGAACGGCCGAGTTTCCTAGTTACAGCCTTCGAGAGAGGGGAGAGGAGAGGAGAGGGGGCTGGCGGTGCGTCTTCGAGAGTAGTGAGAGGGAGTAGAGACTAGAGAGAGGAAAATGGTGCGAGTAGAGAGGGAGGGAAATTGTCACAGGTGCGAGTAAAGAAAGGGAGTAAGGGTTTTGAAAAATGCTTAAGTCCGGGGTATTGAAAGTGAAACCCCTCTGCCTCGCATTTACTTGGACACACCTACTCGGATCGGGTCAAAAAATGCGGTAAGGTAACGTTTATGTTAAAATCCAAACCGTTTAATGTTGATCCGCACGAATCTTGAAGAGTTGAGAAGCATCACAAGACAGCGGATCTGAATATATGTATTATGTTACCTTAGAGACAAAGAGGCGCTATCCCAGGACTACTAAATGGAGACATCCATTGCAAATCAAGTGATATTGATTGACTATCGGACGGCTCAGGGTTACAGCCAACCTATTTTGATGATGCATTGTAAAGAAATTAATTTCAATAAATCGAAAAAAAAAACATATTTACTTTTTTTAAATATTATGTAGACAAATAATGCATATAATTGTAATTTTTATTAAATTCCCTTATTATTTGCATTTGAAAACATCTTGATTACTTGTGGACCGTTCGTTTTCGCATTAAATCTCAACGGTCGATTTGCGATAAAATCATCCTAATTTGGTTTTGAAATGATCAAAGTAAATAATTTAACTTAATGAAAAAGAGAAAATTTACGTTTCGACTCGAACAGACTTCGATCTAACGATAAGTATTTATAGCCCTACGATGTTAAGGTATTTCGTCGGTTGGATGGATAGGTAAATTAGCATAAAATGTAATCAAACTTTCTGAGAATCAATTAAATTCGATAAATTTTAATTTGAACGGTTCCGATCGATCAACGGAGCACATATATATACACGAGCCTTCATTAACTCATACAACCATAGTTCATGTTACATGTTCATGTATAAAAGATGTAATTGTCTTAATGAAGACCATGTATTCCTATATATATCAACATTATGGGTCAAAATCATTTACTAAATGCAATATACATACTTAATCATCAATTATTTTGTATATATTCTGTTAATTTAATTTTCAATGTATGTAATTCCTAAAATATGACAAAAATTTGATAAATTATGTACGTATTATTTAAGTATCAATTAAATTCACGGTTACTCATAATCAATACATCCTACTGTTTATTCGATATTTTTTACCATAAACTCCCAATTAACGACACGATTCATTAGTAATTGCTTTTATACATTTCATTTTTCTTACCGTTATCAAACCAAAAATCCAAACACGTGAACGTGTCGCCATACATGTATAAACTCAACATCCCGACCTTGAAATGAATATACACTAAAATTGGAATCAAAACAATACAACTTAATTTTTTATTAAAGAAAACAAATAAACATTAATATCAAATATATTTAGAAATTACCTAAGTGAATACATTAATTTCTCATTGTATAAAATAAACTGTGACAAAATAAATTTAAAAATTAAGTAACTCACCATACATTAATAAATTTGTACTATTTTGCTTAGTGCAGTGGCAATGGGTGATATTTGGTACAAATGAAGGCGTTTTGTTAACAGAGCATTAATGGCTTTGCGCAGTGCACATATTATTCTCTTAGAGCAAGCTCCCACACTACAAGTGCCGAACATTAAGTAAAAACAGCTCTCCATTCAGCACAAAGGAATTAGGATTTCCCCCCCAAATATCTCGAATTTGCCTGTAAGGTACCTCATACTATACGTTGCCGACGTGTCCGTTGTTATACTCGGGAGGGCGCACGTGTCCCGATCATGTTTGCTCTAAGATTTGTAGAGAACGCATCATATCGGTTGAGATTTGTCAAACAACTTGGCAAAATTGCGAGGTAACTCCGAGCCTGTGAAGTCCAGACAGATGAAACCCCCCTTTATGCATGCCATTTCTATCGCACCCACATTTCATTTCCACTAAAACTAAGTTCACCTGTCGCGCCTCCCTTGGAGATGGTTTGTGAGCGTTTTAGCGCTTACGACCTTGACTGCCTTTGAGGCCGTATCAGATCTGAACCCAGGATCATCACACTTTTAGCTCTATTTGTAAGTACATTGTTACTCTTTGACATTTCAGCAAAATTACTTTAGTCGAACTAGTTTCCTTAAATTCTGGCTTTGGGTTCAGAACTAGAGGTAAGGCCTTGAGATAAGAAAAGTATTTCGGGTGATTCTTTCCAAAATTTACCTCAAATTGGAACCCTTAACTAGAATTTCTTGGAATTCTTGCTATTCTGGTCTTGATTTCCTTTTGGATTTATCTATCTTTCTTAAAGTAACAAAAAGTAACAAATCCATGCTCAAGTAGTTGTCACTTATTGGACTGTAATTAAATACTAATTTAGCAATTACAGGATATTAGTAGTAATAGACTATTACGACTAACAAAGGAGTTCTATTACAAGACAAAAAGATGTTCTTAATTTTTTTTGAACATAAAGTGTATTAAATCAAACTATCCAGTTTGCTTGACTGTACTAGCTTTGAGTTCAGGTACTATTCGAATTTATTTGTCTATATATATATGGCTGACCAATGTATGGCATTATGTTATAACCTGGAGTTTGTGCATTTAGTTAATTGTTTTCCCGATTAATACCTCTCTGTTGTTGACCAAAACTAATAATTTTTAAATTATCAAAGTTTATTTCAATGATTGCCTGTGCTAGAGTTTATACACTGTCTCCATAGGTTTTATATGTAAAAGACATGTAGTTGTAAACTTGCATGAATGTTGGTGTAGATGCCATCCGTGTCAGTCCTTATGTCCATTCTCTCAATCAAATGCTGCACTTGATGTTGGCTTAAGAAACTATAAGATTACTATTTCATGCAGCTGTAAACTTGCATGAATGTTGGTGTAAATGCATTTGATGCCGAATTTATGCAGCTGCCCAAAACTAACATGAATTTTTGTTGTTTTTTTTTTGCAAGAGGTGGACAAAATTAAACATATGGCTCCCAGAAAATCTGCTCTGAAAAGAGCAAAAGCAGCAACATACAAAAAGAAAAAGCGCACGATAGATGAACGTAATGAAATCGGGGAGAGTTCTATGGGTCCAATAGAAGGTGAAGTACAACAACTAACGAAAAAGGGCAGAGGCCCTGGAATTGTGCGAGACGCGACCGAGGATGTCGAACAACGTCCAGAAATTTGGGTGGTTGGGAAAAAGGAGTTCACCTATGCAATCAAACCAAAAATCAAACCAAAGGATATCACCGCATCGATCACTAGGCTAGCTCTCAACTTCATGCCTGGACCAATAAGAAGTTATCACAACTGGAACAAATCGTGGAAGGACATTTAAGAGAATGCGTTCTTGGTAACCAAACACTTTTTATTTCTTTTGAAAATAGCGGGTGTAATTCCTTTCTATTATGTGCTCTATTCTGTGCTTTTTAGAACAAAACATACTGCATCTAGGTAGCTATGAGGTATTGACCAATTTATAAAATGATAGAACTGTGGCTACAACTCGAGTTGACCACATCGTACCATGCATCACACTTTTAGCCTCTTCTGGTAATGCATTTTTACCAACTGTTGTGTGGACTATATATTATGAAAAGGAATGCTTACAGCATAACAAGTGACTATGCTGGGGTTATTTTGGTGCCGATTTGGGTGAACATGTTGATTCTGGTACATTAGTACCCTGTACCAGCACCTTGATAGATGCTGTTGTCTTCTTTGTTCTTTGCCTCTGGTACCGATTTAGTCGAATTAGTCACTAAATTTTGTTGATTTAGTCACTACCCTAATTAGTCACAGCCACCATTGGCCAATCTAATTAGTCACAACCACCATTGCACAGCCATCACAGCCTCCATGTGTTGGCGTATTGCACAGCCTTCTCCTACACCGCATGATTTAAATTATTCAATAAAAGTTCAACTTACCGACTAATATGCATGTTGGGTGTCGGTCCATAATTTCCAAATTTTACAGGAAAGATTCAGGTACCGGGCAGATCAAGATGTCAGCCTTTGTCGGGCCGTTCTAGATGCCATTGCAGCCAAACGATACACTGAGGAGCTGAACAAAGCTAGAACTAAATGCATAAAGAAATTTGGAGATGATATAGATTCATGGAAGAGCATGGTTCCTCACTGGTGTCTTCAACCCTCCCATTGGGCTGGTCTCTGTGATATCTTTAACACTGAGGATTGGAAAGGCCTGAGCAAACAAAACAAAGAAAACCGCCTTGCATCTGGCTTTGCGATCCCCCACTACGGTGGTTGTTCAAGCGCACACCAGCATCTTAACAAACTGGTAATTAGATGAACTGCACTTGTGTTAAAAATATAAAACACTGTAAAATGTAGTCACTACTCTAGTCGTGTTGACTAATTTATTACTGTTTTTCCTTGTGGAGAAAACTCTGAAAAAGGGAGGAGCACCAACTATGAGGGAGCTCTACGTCCATCTTCACAGTAGAACTGCAGACGGGAAATCACCGGTGCTGGCCAAATACAACGAATCTGTGGAGAGTGCATCTGAACTCAATGATAACGATGAGGGTACTGTCTCGCTGCAACCCATAGACTTTGACATCACCTCCTTGAAATTCACCACGGAGAAAGCAGAAAAAGTATTTGTAAGTTTTTTTCCGACATCACCTCCATGATAAGCATAATATTTCTAATTTCCCCTTCTATCTATTTAAGTTGTCCTTTAATTATTTTAACTAGTATTTTGACAAATATATCCTTGTTCCTCTGACTTGACCTGGTCCATTGTTACACCTCTGAAACTATGGTCAAATTGAAGACTGGATGATCACCTTAGAAAATTTCATACAAATATTAAAAATCTAATGTGATTATCATAAGTACAAGCTTGCATGGCAGAGGTCTCAATCGACCAGGTCAATTGGGCAAACACCATCCAATTGAAGCCTTTCTAACAACCCGCAATGAAAAATAATCATATTGCTGGAAGCCTTTTATTTTTCCATATACCTAAACGGTACTGAATAAATTTGTCCATAATATATGCTTCAACTGAAATTACTATTCCCTACTATTACACATGCCATTGGTTATGAGTTTAGTTTGTACGTGCTAGGTTTGTGCTTGGAACTGCTGCCGGTCCTTTTTTCCGACTATACTTCAAATTATATTTAAAATGACTTTTTTTAACATTTTCAAAAATCTGATACAAAAATGTACCTGCCCAAGCACCATATCTCTAGATGAACTTATTATCTATCACAGCTAAGTCCCCTAATCCTGTCAGAACAGAAATTTTGCATTGTAGCCCCTACATTTAACATAATTCATTCAAAGTAGTATAGGAAGTTGGGAATTTATAGAAACGACCCTCAAAATGATGCCGTTTACTGTTTTCACCAACTCTCAAGTGAGTACCAATAAATGTACAATACCAGTTTGGCAAAAACAAACATTACAATTTTGGAAACAAATATTTAGCAATAATATATATTTCTCGACTATTGCATATAATAGACAGATGTTACGGGTATGACAGCTCGTGAGGACCATGCTGACGTGGATGAGGCTGACCTGTTTATGTCAGCGGTTGGCGGTAGCTACCATGGCCGGGTCAGAGGCTTTGGATGCGTCCTCGACCCGAAGTTGCCCAAAACAGCTGGACGAGGACGGGCCACCCCTACACAGTCCGACCTTTCTGATGTCACAAATATTGGAAGCAAAAGGATCTTCACGGATGATGTCCTAGTCGGAATGTTAAACGAACGTGATATGCGACTGGCCGAGGAAAGGCAAGAGAGGAAAAGAGAGCAAGAAAGACACAACATGCTCTTCACCAAATTATTCAGTCTGGTTGGACAGCAAAACCCAGCTGTACAGGTTAGTCCGACTATGCAAGAGTCTTCAATGTTATACTTCCACTCACTGCCTTTACTACAACTTGTATTTCTTTGTTCTTTTCGACATGCCTGTTTGTCCTTCAGCTGTTATAGTTCCATTCATATGCTTAGAATGCAAAAAGAGAATCAATTGATAGTTTGCTTTTATTTCCTTTTAACTATTCTTCAAATATCCATTTTTCAGCTTATCACTTTACCACTACTTGTTCAATAGAGGACTGTGTAAGCATGATAAAAATATGGACTGTGTAAGCTTAATTAAGAGGGGACTGTGTAAGCCTAAGGTTTAACTTGATAGAAAAAGGTTTTACCTCTAGACCTAATAGAAAAAGGTAAATCTATCCTATCGGTTACGTATTTCACACCGATGGAACAAAGCCGGCAACATTTTCAATAGGTTCTTGAGAGCCCAACCAATTGCCTGCTGTTTTAACTTATTTACAAACTTACCACAAACATGTTTAGTCTATCCGTTTAACAATAGGAATAATTTGAACCGTTACAAGATGGGCGTCAGAAAACATCAATCTTGTAGAATTAATATCAGAGAAGGTGGGGACTACAATTGGTTAAATCATATAATTTGTACATACCCAAATATGTTGACTGTTGCATAGTACTATATTGTTTCAAGATTACGAGTTTATATACACTAAGTTTAGTTAACTATTTCACTTTGGTAGTTCTCTCTTATTGGATTTGCACGATGTAAGGCCATCCCTTCTTTATCCTGCTTATTACTGAACTCATACCATGCTACATCCTAGTACTAACCTTTCTTGTGCATATTTAACACAGGCACAGGTTAACAGTGCTCATGAGGGTGAAATGGGGAATATGCAAACTCTCCAGGTGAAATCTTTGAACTTAACAACTCAATCCTTTTAATTATTTCTCTACGATCAGATGTTGTGCTATCCAAATGATAACAGTGCGCTTGAATATTGACTAGTGTCAGGATCCTACCTCTCTACCTCAATCTCAGGAAGGAGCCCCACTAATGCAGTTTGCCCACAATCAAGTAAGGAGATTTATTAGTACTTATTTATATACGCAATGTATAAACATAATTAGGTAAGAACAGAACCATCGAGTTCAAATATTTCAGCAACGACAAGAACTGATATATAGTACCGTACAAACTCTCTTTTATTCCTTTATTTTTAGTGATTTGAGTGAATACAATGAGTATGGTGCAAAATCAATTTCATCGAGGGTGGATTCTGGCCAAAATCACTTTTTAGTTATTTTTAGTGATTTTTGCCAAAATTAATTTTTGTGGGAGTTTCAACATAGTGGTGCTGGTTTATTTTCTCTAGATTTGGTGAAAAAATACATTGCTAATGAAGATCTCAAAATCAGTTTAATGAAAGCTACATTATTATCTTTTCGATTGAAACGTGTCTAATAACTGGATGGGGACTGCTCATACCTTGTTTATCAATTATGATGCCTTGTTTATCATTATTAGATTTTTAGATTTTTATGCATTTTTATCTTTCAATGGAAATTAACTTGAGAAACCTTAAAACTGGTACTGCCCTAAATCTGAACTTGGGAAGCTTACAACTGGTACTGCCCCTAACTCCAACTTGAGAAGCCTTAAAACTTGTATTGCCCTAGTACCAAATTCAAACCCCATCAAAACATACTAGTACCATATTCATATTGTACCAACAAACAAACCTGTACAACTTTTAATTGAGTACTAAGTTAAACTGGTACCGTAAGCCAAACTTGTACCAAATTCATATTGATACTGCCCTTGAGCAGCCATTCTGTCTTCCAATACCGGTACTAACTTGCTCGCTTCGGGAATGTGGTATATGTAGGGTCCACCATATGTGCTGCCATCATCAAATCAAGAGGGGGGATTCCAAGCACTACTGAAGGCAAATTCTGGACAAGAGGTGGCCAACCTTTTAGGGGCCGAAGCGTCAACGACCGATTGGTTTGCAGATGACATCTCGAACAACAACCGGCATTAATGGTCTGGGGTATTGCCAACCTTTAATGGATAATTATAGATTTTTGGATTTACACATTAACACCACAGGTTATGTTTCTTTTTTGTAAATTTTTGTTGATGGGTGGTGCTTATATTTTGAGCTAGGGTAATGTTTCTTTTTTGTAAATTATTGTTGCATATTATAGTGTGGCTGTAATGTTATAATACAGTTGGTCTTCTGATATTATAGTGTGGCTGTAATATTATAATGCTAATTTCAAGCTTTCTTATTAAATTTCAAGGTGTCATGTTATTGTTATTTCTTTCGTTGGGAAATGTATCATATTACCGGGTTGGTACCCGATAGGTAATGAGAAGATTTTAGAAATGGGGTTGCTGATATGCTGGTATTAATTGTAATTATTTTTGTCGGATTATCAAGAGGAATATGATGAAATTCTAGAGCATGCAAATAATCAGGTGGGACCCACAGCACCTACCCTTGCAAAAAAATGGATGGGACCCACTATCACTACCCTTGCAAATACCCTGTGGGACAACCTTGCAAATAGTAAGTGGGTCCCACAACTGATATCCTTGCTAATACTCAGTGGGGCCTACACTACCTCTCCTTGCTAATACTCAGTGGGGCCTACACTACATCTCCTTGCTAATACTCAGTGGGGCCTACACTACCTCTCCTTGCTAATACTCAGTGGGGCCTACACTACATCTCCTTGCTAATACTCAGTGGGGCCTACACTACATCTCCTTGCTAATACTCAGTGGGGCCTACACTACATCTCCTTGCTAATACCCAGTGGGGCGCCAAAAACCAAAGTATTAGCAAGCGTACTTTTTGCAACGGCGGCCCTTGCGAATAGTATAGAAAAATGTATTAGCAAGCGTAAGCCCTTGCAAAAAGTCTGAAAATGAGTATTTGCATTGGGGCTTAAAGCAACGGGAGGATTTGCAAGCGTAGCGCTTGCTAATGGGGTTTTTCGGGCTTTTAGCAAGCGTAAGCCGTTGCAACAAGCCAATTTCTGCCGTTGCCTTTACTGGGGATTCTAGTAGTGATATGTCTGAATATATCCTTTGGCCACTAACCTTGCTTTGTACCTCTCAATTTTCCCTTTAGCATCATATTTAACATAAAACACCAATTTACAACCTACAGGTTTTTTTCCAATTGGCAATTGATCAGAGTCAAAATAATGATGATTTCCGTATGATTTTGGCTTAGATTTTGCATATTTTCTCACACTTATGTTTAATTTATTAGAGAAAAAGGTTACTGTTACCCTTCTTTATGTTTTACTGCAGAAAACAGGTTTTGGGACTATTTTACACCAAATGGAGCTAGAATCGGGTTAATCGAATCAGTGACACTTATCGATGAAGTCTCTGTTATGGTCCGTATTGCCTAATACGGACCAGGCCTAGCACAGACTAGAAGATAGTGCTGGAAGCATTAAACTCTAACCGTCAAGGTCCTAATACGGACTGTATCACCTGATACGGTCCGTAACCAAAGGCACTTCTTGGGGAATAACTGCCAACAGCTGTATCCAGATCAATTTCTTAGCCCCTACTCAACCTCCAGACGTCTCTCCACTCCTATATAAAGGCCCCTGGGCAGAAGAATAACTTATCTTTGTAATTAGGGTTAGATTTCATTAAAGTGAGAAGAGAGGAGTGCTTGTAACTATGCCGTTCCGCGGCTAAGTTCCTTTTCTTAGGGCTAGGCAGTAAACCTTGTTACTCTTGATGTTTTGATATATATATTTCTGTTGATTATGATTTCTTGTTGTTGAATCTAAATGCTTTTGTGATTTATTATCTCTTCATCTAACTTCAATGATCTAGTTTGAGTCCGTTAGGGACAGTACTTTAATGGTAAGAGAAACTATTTGTATGAATTAGCCTCGTTGAGATTTATTAGGTTTATGTGAAGAAAACCTTAGCGGGGAAACCATAAACCAGAACAACAAAACGTGAACCAAATTCCATCACATGCGTAAGAAAACTCGCAGTGATCTGTGTAGTAATTTGTGGGTTTTTAGAGATCAGTCATTTGCGTAAGGAAACTCGCAGTGTCCTATGTAGAATCTCGATGAAAGATCTGTCATTCTTGCATAACATAAATAGCAATGACCTATGTAGTGTCTTTCATAAAACAACAACAGAAAATCAGACGCAACATGAATATATTATCAAGGCGGATTGAGTAGCAATGGTGTGCCGAAACCCTAGAAATTCTCATCTCTATCTTTATTTTAATTATTTTTAATTGCTTCCTAATTTACATTGATCACAACAACATCTGTTAATTTTCAGATTTCGTCTAGTCTTTCGAAAGATTGTGATTCAATCGCTCAAAGCACTGAACCAATATTCCCTGTGGATCGACCTCGAATATACTACTTGATAGGATTATGTGCCTGCAGTCCGAACCGATAGCATTTCCGAGTTCATAAATATTAAAAGAAATATTGCTCTCTTTTGAGTGATCAGCAATTCTACCAGTTTCTAAGTTTCGGTTTGTTCTAGGGCCTTGATTTCTATTTCCATTTCCTCAACCCATTTAGAATCTCTCACGGCTTCCTCAACATTGTTTGGTATTTGGACTTTACACAACTCTTCAGCGAAAGTTTTCACCATGTTGGGTAGACTAGAAGTGCTGGTATAATTTGCTATTGGGTATTCACCTTTTTCATCACCATCTACCCTATACCGTTTTGGTGGTACATTTCATGTCGATCTTACAGGCCATCGACTTTGTATTTCTGGTTCAATGTTGAGAGAACTTACCTCGGGAGCATCCTCTAGAGATCTTGAGCATGGTAATTCTTGGCCGAACTGTATCATTTCTTTTCCAATAGAAAGTTCTATCTAAAAATTAATCGGGTTCTGTTCTTGGACTGCACTGTCAGATCTGGTTTGGTGAGTCGGGTTGTCAGGCTCGGCTTGATCTAACCGAGTTGGGGTTTCACGAGTGGGGCTATTAGGTTCGGTTTGGTTTGACCGAACTGGGCTGCTACTATCATGAGCTGATGACATTGGGCTAACAATAGGTTCGGTTTGGTCTAACCGAACTAGTGAGGTTGTCTGCTGTTCTGAAGTTTGCTGCTGTTGGGTTGGCTGCTAATGGGTTTGCATCTGGTCTAGAGTTTCTGGTTTGGTTTGGAAACCATTTTCCCACCAGATTTCCTTTTCATTTGATTCATCATTCATTCCTCCCTGAAAAGGAAATTCTTGTGGTTGTTTTGGAAAATAGGACTCACCTTCTAAGAACGTAACATCCATTGTTACATATATTTTTTTCGATTCCGGGTGGTAACATTTATACCCTTTCTGTTTGGTTTTGTACCTTAAGAAAATACACTTAATTGCACAAGGTTTTAACTTCGTTCTCTTCCCCTTTGGAACATGCACATATGTTACACACCCGAATATTTTCGGTGCCAAATTCAATATAGAGGGAATATTAACATATGACGACAATTTTTCTAAAGGTGTTTGGAATTTTAGGGTACTGGATGGCATTTGATTCATAAGATAAACCGCAGTAGATTGCATAATCCCAAAAAATCTGTGGAACATTATTCTCAAATAAAAGTGACCTAGCAATTTCGAGAATATGTCGATTCTTTCTTTCTGCAACTCCGTTCTGTTGAGGAGTTCCAACACAAGATGTTTCATGTATAATACCACTATTTTTTAAAAATTGTCCCAACAAATTATTAACAAATTCACCACCATTATCACTTCTAAGAATCTTAATTTTCCTTCCATATTGTTTTTGGATTAGGTTTGAAAAATCTAGAAAGCACTTAGCAACTTCATCTTTAGTTTTCAACAGATACAGCCACGTCATTCTAGTACTATCATCAGAAAAAGAACAAACCATCTACTGCCAATTACCGAATTAACCGGTGATGGACCCCACACATCAGAATGTACTATATCAAATGGTTCATTATTCTTATATAAAATACCAGGGTATGAAGTTCTATGGCTCTTGGCCTTAATACATGTTTCACAATTGATCTCAAAATTAGTTAAACCCAAAAACAAGGAAGGGAACATTTTTCTCATATACCCGATGACGGATGCCCTAACCTTTTATGCCATAACCAAATATCTTTTTCCCGAGTATCCACGTGTGCCACACATGCAATTCCTATGCTTAAATCTTCTAAATGATACAATCCATCACGTTTAATACCACGCCCAAGTATCTCCTTCGTGAGGATGTCCTGAATAATACAGAATTTCGAGTACATTAGAACTACATAGTTCAAATCTTCGGCCAATTGTCCTACTGAGATCAGTTTAGTAGACAAGGATGGAACAAGTAAAGTATTCTTCAAGCACAATGATTGAGTTAATTTTACATCTCCCATCCCAATGACTGGAGAAGACACCCCGTTTGCATTCAAGATTTCTTTTCGTCTAGGTTCTCTAATTTGCTCTAAGTCTTTCCCAAAATATGTCATATGATTGGTAGCACCCGAATCTATTACCCACTTATTAAGATTTGAAATCTGAAGAGTACAATGAGCCTTACCTTCATCTCTGTTTGGATTATTTGTACCTTCTAGATGAGTGGCAAGAGTCAGAGAGGCATGACCAGGTGAGGGTTCTGCTGCTGAATTCTGGCTGAAATTCTCAGCTGGGTTCTACTGCTGCTGCCCCGTAAAACCAGCTGACATTGCCCCAGTTTGGTGGACATACCCAGCCGGTCCCTTCCTACTGCTGTTCGCTTTTCTTTCTTTCAATTCCACCCAGCAATCTGGGTATCCATGGAGTTTGAAGCATGTATCTTTGGTATGCTTAGGATTGTGACAGTGGGAGCAGCCGACTTCTCCCTTTTTTCCCTGCTTAGAATCTGTTCTAGATAGAGGAAGTGATACCTCATGAAGTTTTGATCCCCTTTGAAATCATTACAGCGGAATTGGAGATATTATTGCCTTGCCCACGCATCACTTTCTGTCTCATCTCTTCTCTTTGAATCCTAGCATACGCTTGCTCCACGGTGGGAAGGGGCACAGTCTGAATCACATCTGCTCGTGTGCTATCGAGACAGTCATCTAATCCGGCTAGGAATTTGTAAACTCGATCTTGTTGCACCCATGAATTATGCCTCTCGATGTCTACACCGCACACCATTGGATTGGGCCATCGAAAGTCAATTTCTTTCCATAAACCCTGCAACTCGTTATAATAGTTTTCTAGGGAACCACCTGATTGTTTTGATTGGTTAACCTTCTGTTGGAGGTCATAAATCTGAGATGAATCACAGCCGTCAAAGAAGGTGGTAGCCAATGCATCCCACACCTCCCTTGCGGTAGAATAACGATGAAAGTTCCCTATTAAACTGGGATCAAGAGAGTTGAGGATTAAAACTTTCACCATAGAGTCTTGCATCTTCCATTGTTCGTAACCCTCATCGGTAGTTAGTGGTGCTGATTTATCTCCCCGCACGAAGCCAAGTTTTCCCTTGCCTGCGAGATGAGTCTCCATCATAGAGAGCCACAGCCCATAGTTCGCACCATCAAGCTTAACAGTGATCGAATTCATAGGTACTTCAACCGGTATAGTCGAGTTCTTCTGGGTTTGGAGGAGTTCCTTCAGCGCCTGGAGGAGGGTCATATCCCCTCCAAGGTCTTTGGTTTTCTCTGTGTCTTTATCTGCCATTACTCCTTACAAGTAATCAACAGGTTCCAAGATCTGGGAGGCTCTGATACCATGTACAAAGTTATAAATTAAATTGTAAATTGAACACAACACTCCCACCAACCCTCCCTGTTTTTTATTTCTTTTTGATATATTCTTACATGTCAAATACAGAGAGAACAAGAGCTGATATTTATCAACTAGCCCCTGTGCCTCTCTGGCTGGATACAAATCACATGCCTTTTTTTTCAATCTTTCTATTCTAACAATATATCTTTCCGTACAAACAACTAGGAAACAAATCAACTAATCAATGCATAAATCATCTACGCCAGATTTGCTGGCCCACAGGTCACGCTAATGACCTGTCTCAACATATGGTACCTGGTATATACATATTATTTTGTTTTTTTTAGATATAAAGTGGTAATACCTTTGTTAAGTTCAATGATATCAAGGAGATCTAAAACTTCTTTTTCCGTGGCACCAGAAACTGCGACATGAAGTAAGGTGTCATTGGCACGAGTAATATGCTGGCCTTGGACTTTCTCTGTAGAGCTCAAGCACCTTTTTCCATTTGCGATTCATGGCTGCTTTGAAGACCTCCTTCCTCAGATTGTACAATGGGGCATCACCAGAAGATTCTACTGAGGGTTCAATAGAAGATATGGACATTGTTATTACTCCCTCTCTCCTTTTTTTTTTATCAGAGTTTAATTAAGTTGTATGTACTTTCGCTTGATATATATATAGGTAGAGAGTACCAGAGATATTATGATCCCATTTATAAGAAACAAACTAGCAAGGAGAGCTTATTGTAGTTGTGTGATTGACTGCTATTCATAGTAGATTTATCATATATGTGTCCTTACAAAAAGGAAAAGTGAAAGCTACTTGGGCCAGGAATAATGAGCTTTACGTGTTGAAGGATCCTACTCTTTGAAATAAAATGGTTATAATTCTTTTGACTGAGTCCTTGATACTTCATAAAAAGTAGGACAAATTAAGATATCAATAGTCTCTCAATTGCCACCATCCAAATTATAACATCTGATTAAAAAAGTACCAACTTAATTATTATATGTAATTTAGTACAAATCAATTTTAAAATTAGTAGACCTCTTATTTTGAATACTGAATATATTGAGTACTCATAAATAAGAAAGGAGTTAATATTATTAGTTTAGATGCTTCAATATGAGTAAGTAATTAATATTACAAAGTGTTCGCACAAAAGTGTATCACAAAGTTTCACTACAGCAAGCTGTAGCTTTTAACCTTGATTTAACTTCCGACTAAGACTGCAAGTGCACAATCCTGTCGTATAGTCTAGTCAGGTATCGATCCACAGGACGGTTCAAAAATCAAATATGGAACTCTACTTAAATCAATTAGGTACTAGAAGTTGGAAAATGTTGGTTTGATTTGTTTAATTTCCTAAGTTCGGTAATGACAGAAATAATTGAAATCACAGAAAGTAAAGTTTGATTTTTATCAAATAAAGAAAAACGTTTCCAGGATTTTCGATTTCATCTTCAACTCTGCCTCTCGGTACCCACACGACCCGCGTACTTTCATACGCGACCCGCATGGAACACGCGACCCGCGTACTCTCATACGCGGCCCGCGTGGACCTCGAGTGAATGCAGCTGTGTCTGTTTTTGCGTTGTTCTTTAGTGTAAGGATTCATTGACCGAACCTAATATTCCTAAACCTCAACTCTCATTTGTTGGCTTAATAAACCTGGTATCGGAAATGCAATTTCACCTTCTTAGGTTTTTAATCTAAGTTAATTGTTCGGTTTACTAAAGGTAACCACTACCTCTCCATAAGTGGAAAACTTCACCTCTCAGTTACTTTTTGGTCTCGCCTCGCGGCTCGTAACCTACCTCAAATACTTAGTTTGGTTGAGAGAAACATCAGGGCCAAATTACAAGAAAGATGCTATAGACATCTAACAGTAGACAATCAAGAATCATTCAATCAACTTCAACAAAGCAATTAAAATACTACTCAAACAATTAAACACTAACATTCAACATAGATTCAAACAACATGCATACAAAATAAAGTATCAAACTACATCGTAACCCTAGAAACTAAGAAAACTACTCAAGCATAGTCAAAGAACAAATAACACAAATAAAGATAAAGGAGTTCATAGAAAAACTAGAAGAACGATGAAGATTCGTCGCAAAACTCTCGTTCAACTCCTCTCTTCTTCGTCTCCCAGCCAGCCGTTTCTCCTAACCCTAGGAATTGTCCCTCAGATACAGAATAATGAATAGCATACCCTTCTGTGGCAAGGGATCCCGTAATATAGCCAATCTGGCCGACCTTTCCTTCATTGAGCCTCTGTTTCTTTTTCTGTTTTGTTTCCGGAATAGACTCACGCGACCCGCGTGTAGTGGACGCGGTCCGCATGTCTGTGTTCCTCGCGTGTGTAAAATAGAGATCGCGTCTGTGGTCGCGTCAGGGTTTGATGCGGCGCGCGTGTATAGTTCCAAAACTTCACAATTTTTCTGATTTCGCTCGTTTTCTGCAAAGTAAGAATGAAAACGCAGCAGTACCACATTCTATGGATATTTAATGTATATTCAATGTAAAAGACACGATTTGGTGGTTTGAAACACAGATTTTGGTACAGAAATTGATCGGATTTATAGGTCTAATAATGAGACATCACAAAACTTATAAAAACAAGTCAGGTTGTATTTGGATTGGATGGAGTTAGATTCAGATTACCTTTAGGTTTTATAGATACATGTTAAAATCAAATTGTAACAGGTCGATTAATTTTGGAGTCGGAATTTTTCATGTTTCGGACCAATCTCAGTAAATGTTAATTTGGATGTCGTATTGATTATGTTTCTGTAATCATGTGTTAGGTGAAATTTAGTTCCATATTTCATACATAAATCGAGTGGATCGGATTGTGTTTTAATTGAATTAAGCTGGATTCATATTAATTTTGGACTTAGATAAGTATTAGATTTTATTTATTTCTGATTATTTGAATAACTATGACTCCGATAGTAAGCGTTCTAGTCTTATTGGATTTTGGATCAATCCAACTAAGAAATAAAATGTATGTGTACCATAAGTTTTGATAAAAATATATTTTTGGTTTTAATAAAGAAATTTATAATTTAATAAAACCTACAAAAAATTGATGAATAGAGACAAAACACAAAATAGCTAAGTATTATGGAATAAATTATAATTTAACAGTTTAACTATTGTATTGTGTACTTTGAGCTTTATTTAGAAATAAATTCTCGAATAATACAAAATAATATCTAACTTATAACAGCAGTACGGAAACCCTTAGCACTTTTAAAAAGGACTCCACAACTAAATCTGAATATCTTTTATGAGGTTACAATATTTTCCGTTTCATATTAACTCATATTGGTATAACTGTCGTTTGGGTATACCATTTAGTTTGAATTGCTTCAGGTTTGGAGATTTTTTCGATCATGGATCATTTGGGTTTAGATTATTTTATGTTCCAATATTCAAAATTTATAGATTTTTTTTTAGGTTCGGATACTTTTGAATTCACGAGTTTGGATAATTTATCATTTAAATTTGTCTAGGTCCGAATTGTTGAAAATAGTCCAAGTCAGCAGCAAAGTGCATAAGAGATACAGTTTCTAGAAGTTGTGGTTTAGTTGCAGGTTTATTTTTGTTAAGGAGTTAGTGGGTTCTATAATTAGTAATATAGGTGTTGCTGTAATAGAAGGATAGGTAGTGGGATTAGTGGGTTTCTAAAATAGCTATGGCTGTAATAGGATTAGTAATAGTGGGGTCTACATTTAAATGAAGTAGTGGGGTCTAAATTAGGATGTAGTGATGCTATAAATTCTGAAGTTGTAATCAAATAAGATTGACAGAAGAAATAAACAGTTTATTGCTCCTCTGTTCCTCTTCTTTATTTCCAACAAATTGGTATCAGAGCAAGGTTGTTCTAATGACCGACGCAGGCAACAACACCACCATTTGCATGCCCAATCAGATGGTACCTTTGTTCAAGGGTGAGAGTTACGAACTCTGGAGCATCAAGATACGAACTATGCTGAAATCTCATGGCTTGTGGGAACTAGTAGACAAGGGAATACCGAATCCTGATCCGACACCAATTGACACAGCCAAGCTAGATGCAAAGGGCTCTTCTTCATTCAGCAAGCCGTACACGAATCAGTGTTTGCGAAGATTGCAGCAGCAGAAACAGCAAACGAGGCCTGGACTACTCTGAAAACTGCATTTCAGGGAAGTTCCAAGGTGGTTGCTATTAAGTTGCAGGGCTTGAGACGGGAGTTTGAGACATTGAACATGAAACAAGGCGAGTCAGTTCAATCCTTCTTCACGCAAGTTACAACAATAGTCAACCAAATCCGAAGCTGTGGAGAAGATCTTCCAGAAAAAACGGTTGTGATGAAGGTGTTGCGTAGCCTGACAACCAAGTTTGATCATATGGTGGCGGCGATCGAAGAATCCAAAGATCTGTCCACCTACATGTTTGATGAGTTGATGGGATCACTGCAGGTCCATGAAGTTCGTCTCAACCGATCAGAAGTGAAGATGACACCAAAGCTTTCTATACCAAGGGCGATTCCGCAAGAAGCCAACAGCAAGGCAGAGGTAGAGGCCAAGGTAACAGCAGAGGTCGAGGCAGTCAAGGCGGTAGAGGTAGAGGGAAGCCGAGTTACAATCAACCGCATTCTAATCAACCGAAGAGAGATGTAGAATGTTACTACTGTCACAAGAAAGGGCATATGCAAGCCGATTGCTACAAGAAACAGAGAGAAGAAGGTCAAGACGTGGAGTGCTATTACTGTCACAAGCCCGATCATGTGCAGGCCGATTGCTACAAGAAGAAAAGAGAAGAAGGACATGCAAGTTTTGTTGAAGAGAAGAGCAATCAACCATGATTGTTCATGGCCAAAACCGATGAAGAATCAGATGTGAGTCAAATCTAGTTTTTGGACAGCGGGTGCTCAAACCATATGAAGAGTTTCAAACATCTGTTTGATGAACTAGATGAGTCATACAAGAAGGCAGTAAAGCTTGGTGACGATAAAGAGATTCATGTTGAAGGAAAAGGAAGAGTAGCCGTGCAGACCAGCAATCACAATACACGGATGCTACATGATGTGTACTATATTTCTCAACTGTCCCAAAACCTACTCAGCATTGGTCAGATGATGGACAGCGGGTGTACCATCAAGTTTGAAGGCAACAATTGTAGAATTCTAGATGTAGCCACGGATTAGACGATGGCAACAATCAAGAAGACACAAAACAACTTGTTCCCTCTGGAGATAGCCAAGGTGAAAGGTAAAGCACTTGTAGCCAAGGAGATTAGTTCCAGCGAGCTATGGTATTTAAGATATGGTCATCTAAACATGAATGGTTTAAGATTGTTCAATCAAAAGAAAATGGTGAATGAGTTACCCGAAATTGGTGAAATCGGGTTATGTGAAGGATGTATGTTTGGCAAGCAATTGAAGCTGTCATTTCCAAAAGATCAGTCAATGCGTGCAACCAAGGTACTCGAGTTGGTGCATACTGACTTGTGCGGGCCTATGGAGGTTGAATCCATGGGAGGAAGTAAGTATTTCATGTTATTTATCAATGATTACAGCAGGATGACCTGGGTATATTTTCTTAGCTATAAAAGTGAAGCATTTGGGCTGTTCAAAAGATTCAAAGCCATGGCAGAGACGCAAATAGGGGCTAGGCTGAAAGCTCTAAGATCAGATCGTGGTGGTGAGTTTCAATCAAAAGAATTCAAGCAGTTTTGTGAGAAAGAAGGGGTACTACAGCAGCTGACCACTCCATACACACCTGAACAAAACGGTGTAGCTGAACGCAAGAACCGCACGGTAGTAGAACTAGCAAGAAGTATGCTGAAATCTAAAGGTATGCCGAATAGTTTTTGGGCTGAAGCAGTAGCAACAGCGGTATATGTTCTAAATCTATCACCAACCAAGGCAGTGATGAACAAAACACCATTTGAAGCATGGTTTGAAAGGAAGCCCAGTGTGGGGCATTTGCGTGTTTTTGGGTGCATTGCTTACACTCTCATAAGTACACAAAACCAAAAAAAACTGGACTCAAAATTTGAAAAGTGTGTATTCATTGGGTATTGCATACAATCTAAAGGTTATAGGTTGTTTAATCCGGTGACAAAGAAGATTATAGTCGGGAAAAATATCATGTTCGATGAGAATGCTAGTTGGAGTTGGTCTATAGAGGAAGGCAACACACCAATAGAAGAAATAGAAGATGAAGAAGAAGAAGAAGACAGCAGTGAGCAGCCGCAAAGCAACCCAAGCTCGAGTAGCACTTCAAATCAGATGGTTGATCTAGATACACAAGGAAGAAAGGTACGATCCTTACCAGAATTGTATGAAGCAACTCAGGTTTTGTATGTATCAGATCCATTGTCCTATGAAGAAGCCGTAGAAAGAAAGGAATGGGTGCAAGCAATGAAAGAAGAAATGAGTTCAATCGAGCAAAACCAAACCTGGAAGTTGGTGGAATTACCAAAAGATCGCAATGCAATTGGAGTTAAATGGGTTTACAAGACTAAATTTGGTCCAGATAGCAGTGTATTAAAATGCAAAGCAAGATTAGTGGCAAAAGGATATGCGCAAAAGCAAGGCATAGACTATGAAGAGACGTTCTCCCCAGTGGTTAGATTTGAAATGGTTCGGTTGTTGATTGCAATGGCTGCCCAGTTGAGACAACCTATCTATCAATTTGATGTGAAGTCAGCATTCCTCAATGATGAACTAAAAGAAGAGGTTTATGTTGAGCAACCGAAAGGGTTTGTGGTGAAGGGCAAAGAACATTAGGTGTACTGTTTGTTCAAAGCATTATACGGTTTGAAGCAGGCCCCTCGTGCATGGTACAGCAAGATTGATGCACATTTTCAGAAGTTGGGATTTGAGAGAAGCAAGAATGAGCCTAATCTCTATGTCAAACGCAAAGAAAAAGGAGGTTTAACAGCGGTATGTCTCTATGTTGATGATATGATTTATTTTGGCACAGATGACGCAATGGTGAAGGAGTTTAAAGAGCAAATGATGCGTGTGTTTGAATGACCGATCTAGGAGAAATGCATTACTTTCTAGGTCTGGAGGTTGAAAAAGAGAAGGGGAGAATCTTTGTGTCCCAACGCAAGTATGCAAGAGGCTTGGTAGAAAAGTTCGGATTAAAAGATTGCAATCCCGTACTAATTCCAATGAATACAAACGAGAAGTTGACAGCTATTGATGGAACCGGAGCTGCAGATGCAACTCGGTTTAGGAGTTTGGTGGGAGGTATGTTGTACTTGACGCACACAAGACCAGACATCACACATGCAGTTGGAATGGTTGCGAGATACATGCAGAATCCAACTAAACAATACATGGGAGCAGAAAAGCGAATTCTTAGGTACATTGCAGGTACAACAAGCTATGGTCTGTGGTATAAGGGTGTTGATGAACCGTGTTTGACAGGCTACAGCGATAGTGACTGGGCAGGCAGCATAGATGATCGAAAAAGCACAACGGGTCAGGTGTTCTTCTTTGGCAACAGCGTAATAAGTTGGAATTCGAAGAAACAGTCAACAGTTGCACTATCAACCACAGAAGCTGAGTACAATGCAGTAACATCAGTAGCATGCCAAGGTGTATGGTTAAGGCGCTTATTGGAAGAGTTAGATTGTTAGCAAAAAGGTGCAACAATACTCTATTGTGATAATCAGTCGACAATTGCAATTGGTAACAACCCGGTGCATCACAACAGAACAAAGCACATAGACACTCGGCTCCATTTCATATGAGACCTGATTGAGCAAAAGATGACAGAGTTGCAGTATGTGAACATAAACCAGCAAGTTGCAGATGTGCAGACCAAATCACTCACACGAGAGAAGTTCAACTGGTGTCGAGACATGATGAATGTGCTGGACTTTGGATTAAGGGGGGGTGTTGAAAGTAATCCAAGTCAGCAGCAAAGTGCATAAGAGATACAGTTTCTAGAAGTTGCGGTTTAGTTGCAGGTTTATTTTTGTTAAGGAGTTAGTGGGTTCTATAATTAGTAATATAGGTGCTGCTGTAATAGAAGGATAGGTAGTGGGATTAGTGGGTTTCTAAAATAGCTATGGTTGTAATAGGATTAGTAATAGTGGGGTCTAAATTTAGATGAAGTAGTGGGTCTAAATTAGGATGTAGTGATGCTATAAATTCTGAAGTTGTAATCAAATAAGATTGACAGAAGAAACAAACAGTTTATTGCTCCTCTGTTCCTCTTCTTTATTTCCAACAAATCGGATTGAAATGTCAATTTTAACACGAGAGTTATATATTTTGATTGGTTCAAATTTAATCAAGGATATATATTAAGTTCTATTCTCTTCTTTTTGATAATAAATCGGGTGCTGATGAATGTGAGAACTTTAAAAATACTGCAACAATTGTGAGCAATGCACAACCCAACATACAATTCAAAAGGGGTCGCTTATTGATCTTATTCCTTGCTTGCAGTGAGAGAAAAATTGAATGCTTCTTTCTTTACTCTTTTTCTTTATTTCACTTAACTTAGAGAGAAGAAAAAAAGGAAAAGAGGATATGCTCTGAAAGATGCCAAATGTTGTGTCTGACAAGACAAGCTGATCAATATTTTCAAAATGAAAAGGTAAAACAATACAAGCCAAAATTAACATTTTAGTTTTGGACAATTGGATCCCTCAAATGTGTTGTATCTTTGAATTCAACAACTGTTTTAAAAACATTTACACTATATACACTGATGCGGCATCAACACTCAAACTATGGCAAGTGTACCAACCATTTAAATTTATTGGATTATTTAAAGCTCCTTTTAAACATATGTTCACGCATTAAGAAAGAGGTAACATACTGATCAACTTGCGATGCTAGGATTGATGGGTTTGATCATTTTCTCTATTAAATTGAACTATGAAAACTTGAAAGAATTTTTTTTGAACAAAAATGCACATTTAATAGCTTCTAGGAATGTATAATTATTTTGAGATATAATGAACAATGTATTTTATCTTAAGTGTAAATTTCCTCAAACTGGAGGATGTTTGACAATAAAAACTTTGAAAGTTAAGTAATGTGGATGATATTTGAAAATATAAACGTTGAAAGTAAAGTAACGCAATATATTTCAATTCTTAAAAAGGCATGTTTAATACATATTACAACTCTTAAATATATGAACACATTTGTCCAGTTGTCCGTAAATAAGCATAATGAAATCGAATTGATTTATCAACAGTTTTCTATAATAATTATTTCAATATGTGATGATAAAGGATAAATGTGAAGTGACATAACTAAAACGTCATGATTTGATTATGTCATATAATTAAAAAAATAATTGACGTGACATGTCACGATCAAAACGGAGAAGGACATATACATCACACGAATAGTCTCTTCATGTGTGGCCATGCCGTAACCACACATGACATCAACAAACGGGATATGAATGGTCACATTAACTATTTTTCAGATTTTAAGTTAGTTTGTTGAAAAACAATATATGAAAAATTGCAAAAAAATAAAATAAAGAAATAATGTTGAAAATATTGATCACGTGAAACTAACATGATGTGCCGTACGGAGGCAATAAAGAAGTGACTAATTTCCTTCACTAATCTGAAATGTACTTTAAAATTCTAGGAATCAGTAGCAACTCATAAAAGTATTAAATGCCAAATGAAACTGTGTTTTTGTACGGGACCCATTTGTCAGACTAAGAAGCAAGGAATCAGAATGAATGAAGGGAAGTACAAATAATAAATTGATTTTCGTTCCTTGATTAATTAGCAGGTAAACATTAAAGAAAGGGATTTCAATTTGAAACTATCAAGCGTACGTGAAAACATGTTTATATAACATTATAAGGCTGAAAATGACACAACATAAATAATGGAATCAAAATTCTATAAGAATAAGTACCCAATTGAGAAATATTCTTGATCCGGAAAAGAAATATAACTTGAAAATATACATAACATAAAACCAAGGTTCTAAATAGTGCGCTATAGCATTTTCGGACCATACAAGTTATGACGCTATTGGCACTATGGCGCGCTATTTCGCGCTATAGCGCCGCTATATGGATATAGCACTGTTTTTTCAGTCGTTCCGCTATGATGCGATAAACGCTATTTAAACCTTTGCATAAACAAAGAGTAGAGAAATAAAAAAAGAATATTATTTACTTAATAAACATGTATATATAACAGGGGTGTTAAGCTATCGGGGGTACCTTTTCTTGTTTGTTTTTTTATTTCTTCAAAACACTTAATTGTTTTGAATATGGAGGACTTATTTACTATTTATAAACATCAGGCTTCTTGGAAGAATACTTCGTAATAGAC